>JAVFBX010235244.1:0-10644 GCA_034783855.1 Mopalia kennerleyi | reverse complement strand
ACCCCTTTCCCGAAGATAAAATAATTGTGTGAAAAAGGTATAAAAAGAAGATGGCAAAGGTTTTAAAAACAAAGATAAAAAAAGGTTTACAAATTAGGGTAATTTTAAAAAAATAAAGCATTTTTTTTTTCAAGTGTACTTCTTCTTACGACTTATGACAAAAGACATTTTCCCGAAGATAAACCATCTTCATAAGAAAATGACAGACTTTACGAACAAGGATTAAAAAAAGCCTGTTAGAAATTAACTTGCATCTTTTAATAAAGAATTATATAATTCATTTGGAACTTATTAATTCCTCAAACGACTTAAGACCAAACGATAATTTTCCTGGACATTCGACTGATCTTTGGTATAGACTATTGACCTGTATACATGAAGACTTATTAAGAAATCATCTGGAATCCTGCTTGCTAAGAGCGACATTTAAATAACTAAATAGAAAAATAAACAAAATAATAAATACGGCTTTAAGACTTACCGATGTATCCGTGTGTAAAGGAAAATCTCGACATCTAGTTGCTGTGTAGCCATTTTCTTCCACAGGTACTGTTTGATTAAGCTGCGCGATGTCTAAGCGGGGTAACTCGGCCATGTCGATCGTCTCTCCATCGCGCAATGCAGCCCAGGCGGCGCTAGTTTCTGTGATAGTGCCTTCTGGTCTAGAGTCCAAATTCACTTGATTTGAGATATTATGGTCATGTTCAGACTGAAGTTGTTTGGTGACATTTTTAACTTTCAGAGACGAGATTAATCTTGAGGCACCACGGAATTTTCTGATAGGCTGTTTGTCATTTCGTTTGGATGCACTCGAACCCATCGTCATTGCAGATCATACATGCACCTATGCACTATTAACATCCCGACTCGAGAAGACGTTGCTGAAGTTTTGACTTTTTTTAAAGGTCTAACGCTCCTTAGACGAGGGAAGTGCTAAACTCCATTTCAAAAACACTTTAAGGACTTCATAAAGTAGCTTAAATCTCTCATCCAGAAATTGGTCCAGAACTTCAACCTAGTAAACCATCTTCTAATTATAGGAATAAATTTGATTGCCCTCGAACAGCTGGCGCCCCGAATTGCTAATTACTGTCCGATACTTACAGAGGTGCACTACTGGAACCAGAAATAAAGACTGATCAAGTCTTGTGAACGTTGTTATGCGGATGTGTCAATATACAAAAGCCTGTTCATAATTTCAATAGCACGCATAATCCGTATGCATAACTTCATTAAAATAAACATAAAATAACACGTACATCATACGGTTGCGCCGCACGGCACCCTTAGCTAGCATAGGGTCTGCTGTCTTCCACATATCGCGTCAACAAATTATCTGTTAAATTAGCGAAGGCAAGCCTTATAAAAATGCTTTCACAATTTACTCCGCAGAAAATGATGTAAAACTTATATTAGGCATCAGAACCGTCTATTAAATATTTCAGGTAAATATGTGTCGGGGGGTGTAGTGTTTGTTATGTTGGTTAATTAGGTACGGAATCCAATTACTCAACCCATTAAATAATTAACAAGGTACCTCGTGAAACTACATATAAAACACGCGACCCTCATCAATCAGCTTAATGTAAACAAGATACGTATTATACTTTCTTCGGCGTATTTTTTCAGTTAATTCTTTATTTAATGGACAAGTATTGCCCACGTCCGATTGGCCACAATAAGGGTTTCCTGCAAAATAAACAAAATTAAAAAATATATAGGTAAAAAAAAAATCAAAAAATCATTGCCGCTTCATTATGTCGTCAGTTATCAATCTAGAAAGAAGCAATCACATTTTCCTTCTCTACAATACAAATTCTAAGCAATTTTTTGTTCTTTTGTAGTATTTTAAATAATCATATATATGGGTTCCGGGCAATCTAATTATCATCAGAGCTCTAAAACACTCCCCGTGTTTTGTTTGTCGCTATATTGAGATCTAATGCAATCACTCTACAAATGTTGTTCAATTAGGTCAAGCTTACTGGGGTTCACACGGGGTGTGGTAAACAACTAATTCAGCCAAAACAAGCAGAAGTTGTCCGATTTTCATCTGTGTTAATGATGTAAGCCGCATACAAATCGAATTTCACTCAAAGTTTATTATTTGAATGGTGTTTGTTGATTGTGAGTGCATGTATCCGTTGGTCATGTAAAAATACCCAGTCGGGAAAATTCGGTTCGTCGGCGGAAATCTTCGGCTTTTATAAGCCAGAATTGAGAAGCAGCTCAGTGTTTATAGGTCCCCACCTATAATCACTGAGCTGCTTCTCAATTGCGTTAGACCTCAATATACCGACAAATAAAACACGGGGAGCGTTTTTGAGATCTGCTTTTAATTAGACTGAAATCAGCCATTACCCAATCTCAACGGCATTCTGACATTCAAACTGTGCGAAACGAACACATGGACATTTACAACTAGGTTTATCGCAGTCTGGGGGAATCCCATACTTCAGAGAATCTCGCGAGGTTCAGCAGACTGTCAATATGTGGGGCTTGTACTGCTTTTTGTTTTTTTCTTGATCGCAATAATGGCTTACATGGGACTGGGTGTTTTTCACCTATTTTGTGGAGATATACCATTCTCCACCATAGGCTCTGTTAAGATTAAACTTTCTGATAAAATAATTTGACGTGGTTGTCCATTTGTTCGTCAAAAAACAGTTTGTAACGGTTATTTTCTGTTTCGTTAACATATCTGCCGGTGAAATTATTCCAAATAGGAAGCAAGGATTAACAAAGGACAATTCTTGCACAGGATAGTGTCAACGGATTGTTGAAATCCATCTAAAATATATGAAGCGTATAACGGCGAGGCGATTATACGCTCAGAAAGTGTGTGTACAGAATTGTTAAACTGTTGGTGAGTCACCGATAGATTGACGTATAGCCATGATAATCATACAAAACAGGGAATGTAGATTCAAATGGTCGGTATGGCTCCAGGTAACCATGGATTGATCGCACAACAACATTCACTCTCCTGTTCCGTGGCTGTAATCAACTGATGTAACCCAGTCTCTTCTCTTCGGTGTGATATCGTTTACTGATATTCCTGTGACGTCACCCATGTCAGCAATCTCTACGATAGGCTAACTTGGTATGCTGAGAGCACGGAAACGAACCGACACGCCATGTCAGAGAGCGTAGCGATATATAAATGACGTAACGTCAATCATTCAGCATCGGCAAGCGATGTTTACGTGAGTTGTTCATTTACGGTAAGCAAAAATAGCTTTCTATTAATTAAGGCGAGTCCATCAGCCGCCCCTTGACGTAATGCTGCAAATAAGCTATATCTGTCGCCCAACATATCGTGTCCCGGGCAAATCTTAATTGCTATTCAAAGCATCCCTTTCAACACACTATATCTCCAGGTATTACTTCCTTCATTGTTTATTACTAATTCTATTGACCAGTTTGTTCAAAACTTGTTACTGCTTCCTACTAACATCATCAGTGTTATGTCTTCAGATAACTGATGTTGTTATCCTTGCCGTTGTCAATAAAATAATACTTTCTTGTTTATTTATGTTTCTGTCATTTACCAGGGGGCGGGGGCATACATTCAAGCAATATATGATTGCTTGTTTTCTATAGTTCTCGCCTCCCATACTTCGTGTTCTGTAGTGTCGCACTATTATCACTGGAAAGTAAAATGTTACCCAACTTATTATCGTCGCTTTAGTTGTTTCTTCCTACGACGCAACTTATAGAAAAGTACGTAACATGATGTCAGAAGCGGTCCGCGACACTCGCAAATCAAAGTATTCTCTCTCGTTTGTTGTGAGCGATTTGACCTCATAGACCTACCGATGTCTTTGAATACTGTAGCACTGTACTGTGAGTTTCTTGATTACCCGGACTAAATTGACTAGATAGTTCTTGATAGAAATCCTGGCCTGTAGATAAATGACAGTTTTATTTTCCATGGTAAAATATTTGCTATGAAAATCATTGTACAGATAGTGTACGAAGTGTCATGCGGCAAAAATTTGTTTGGACTAATGTAATTTTTACAATAAAATGTTTTGTATACGTTTTCATCGTTGGTGTGCTTTAAGTGTGGACTGGATTAATACTAAAGGGTTGTTGTGTCAATCTCATAATGTTTTTATATTAATCCTCATTCTACGGAAACCCAAACTCACCATTTGAAAGAATGACTTCTTCTTAACCTAATGTTGTGCATACTCCTGTAAATGTACCTTTTACTCATAAACTTGATCTTGGAGGTAATTTGTCTTCTAATTGGAAGAAATTCAGACAAAGTACTTGTGACATTGAAGCTTAAATTAAAAGTCGAATTGCAATGATTGACAGATAATAACATTATTTCACCTGTATCGGTTCCAACTGACTGGATCCCCGCAATGATTCTTATCTCTAAACCAGGCAGTCGAATACACCCAAAACCACTGAACGCTGCTTTGAAACGAAACCACTACCCAACTCCTAACATTGATGAGTTACTGCCGGATTTGGCTCAAGCTAAAGTTTTCAGCCATGCCGATACCAAAAATGGCTTTTGGCACGTTGAACTGGATGAGGAGACTTTCGAAACACAATGGGGACTGTATATATGGAAACGTCTACCGTTTGGTGTTTCACTAGCCCTAGAAGAATTCAACGGCGACTGAATGAAGCACTTGAGGGATTAGATGGTGTTCGTGCTGTAGAGGGCGATGTACTTATATTTGCTGTAGGAGATACTGACAAAGAGGCTGAAATAGACCACCATAGAAAGACCATGCGAAAAAGTTGCAATCCCATTAAATCTGAGACCAGAAGTCCTAGATAGGATCCAAACATCTCATATTGGAATACAGACTTGTATTCGCCGTAAGAGATATTTAGTTTACTAGCCCAACATGATCAAACAGCTGACTGAGCTGTTACCAAAGTGTGACCCGTGAAATTCGATTCAACCTAATCAACAGAAAAAGACATTGATTAGTCATGATATACCATCAAGCCCATGGCAGTCGGATGTGACTTATTTGAGACTATCTCATTTTGGTAGACTATTATTTCGACTATTTCGAGATTGACCGCTTACATGGTAAAACTGCCCCAGTGTTAATAAAAACTATGAAATCTCAACTTGCGAGACATGGCATTCCCCTTCAGCCTATGTCCGATAGCGGCCCACCATTAAGCTCAGCCGAGTTCCGAAAGTTTGTAATATTCTATGATATCGAATACAACGTCTTCCCCTCGGTATCCTCAATCAAACGGAAAGGCAGAAAATGCCGTTAAAACAATCAAACGCCTCATGGAGAAATCTCTAACGGATAAAACTGACCCGTTCATA
The DNA here is from genome assembly GCA_034783855.1 of Mopalia kennerleyi. Lineage (NCBI taxonomy): Eukaryota > Metazoa > Mollusca > Polyplacophora > Chitonida > Mopaliidae > Mopalia > Mopalia kennerleyi. The sequence goes on along the minus strand of JAVFBX010235244.1, from coordinate 5,327 downwards.
GCTGTCTTAGAGGGGAGAAACATTCCCAGTGAGCTTGACTTGTTGAAAGTTCTTCTGTACAACATTTGTTTGGAAGAAGGAGAAGGACACTCCTTCCAACCTATTTAAAACTCTCAACTCCCGAAAGTTTGAATAATGTTCCCGAAAGCTTGGCTCATCGTAAATCTAAAAAAAACTAAAGGATCAGATCTTACAATATTAGAATTGAGGATGGTTGACAATTCAGAAGAAATCGACGTGACCTATACTTTCACATACTTGATTTATGTTACAAGGGGGAATGTAACGTAATGTGACCTAATGCTCATTCTGGGCTCCCATATTTCTGTAGTGTCGCGCTAAAATCGGTGGACATCTAAATTTCATCTAAAATGCAACCCAACTTCTCGTCGCTTTAGTTGTTTCATCCTATGACGCAACTTATAGCCAAGTACGGTAAAAAAAACTTTTGAAGCATTTTTTTGCATTCTTTTAGACCAATTGCGAACAAATAGACAGATCATACTTTAAGATACCAGTAACACTACAATTGATTTATAACTATATATTTTTTATAGGTGCATGTGTTATTGGTGGGTGTGCTGTACACTCCATACGCCAGAGGCTTCTTCTACATTCTAGTTCGATTCCCGCCCAACTACCCACATGAACCACCCAAAGTCAAACTAATGAACACAGATGGAGGAAGAGTCCGATTTAATCCTAATATTTACAAGAATGGTAAAATTTGCCACTCCCTGCTTGGGTAAGTCGTAAACAAATGACTTGATTTGTCACCCTTAAAAGAGTGGCCGGGCCTATCACCTTTATAATGGTAAACTCTTCCAAGAAATGAAATTTATTTTTCTTTAATATTACTTGGAATGGCACGGGATTGAGATTTGTGTATAAGATTGGGGAAATTGTGAAGTTAGACGCATATCATCTAGTTCTTATTGTATGTACATTTAATTTTAGACCAATATCGGTAGTACTTAATTATTTTGTATGACACTCTTCTACTAAAGGCAGCAAATGTCCATGGATGCGGTCTTTATTTACTTTACTTTTCAACAGAACAAACACATCACATTTTATGTTTGTATTGTGGTGGCATCACTGGCATGCTACTGTTGAAGTGCACGGACATGGACATACCGGCCATCTTGTTTATCTGTCAATGTATGGTCATCCGGCCATCTTGTGTATCTGTCAATGTATGGACATCCGGCCATCTTGTTTATCTGTCAATGTATGGACATCCGGCCATCTTGTTTATCTATCAGTGTAATACTCTTTAGCGCGGCGTTAAACACCAATTAATCAATCTTTTGTATGTCAAATAGGACATGGGAGGGATCGATATGGAATCCAGAGTCTAGCAATTTATCTGATGTGTTGAAAAATATCGCTGGCATGCTGAATGAGAACCCGTACAAAAACGAACCTTTTTTTGATGGAAAATTTCCGGTAAGTTGTTTATGAACGTGTTCTGATTGTTTCCTTATAACTATCCCTCTTATATCTATTTGGACCAGAATTTAAAGGAATGAGAGTATTTTGACTTTTGAAACCCATGTGTTTTTTACCCAGACATGCGCAGCAATGTGACTTGCTGACTGGTCAAGCGGTACATACATCCAACCGCCATTGTTAAAATATCTGACCTCATAGTATTCGATAGTGAGTAAGAATTGTACAACAAATCGGAAAAATACCAAATCAGCTTTATTTTATAGAAAATTCCACGCTCTATCCAATGCTAAGCTTCGTTTCTTAAGTAAACCATCCCTTTAGTTCTGCGGATCTGAACGCTTATTATTCATACAAACAGTACATATTGTTGATTTGTTAAGGTGTCGTTTGAAGGCACGACAAGGAATAACCATGATGATTTGTGGAGGGAAAGAGGGTCACTTGTTGGTTTGCAAGAAAATAACTTGCCTGAAGTCTTATTGCAAGATCTCGTAAGGGCTACTTACACCAGCTCTTGTGTGTAGCGTTGCCTCCCACCTGTTGGTAATCGGCCATCGGCCAACGATGGTTATTGTTCAACTTGGGAAAAAACAAAACCACACAAATATCAGGTTACATTCTTTGCAAATTTATTCCGGATGTTATTTTTTACATTAGTAAGTCCACATTGTAACGGATTTGATTTTCATGGCAGCCTTGTCACCGTGCCATGTTGAGTACCAATGGTGTTTGTCCTTCCAGAATTTCTCCATTGATGTGGTTTGACCTTCAGAGTTGACCCAGGGTTTAGGATACGGGTAGTTCTTAGGGCCGTCCTGAAACCAACCCTTGGTGCCACCCACAGCCACGTTTAAGATGATGTAAAACTGGAAAAATGATGAAACAAAACTAGTATACAGTAAATTGTCCATTATATAACAGCAGGTAAATGTAATACAATTCTACTGTAGAGCTGAAAGTTTAAAGGTCTACCTTGAGCTACATTTAAGATGATGTACACATCAATAAAATGGTGAATCCGTTTGTGAGGCCTTTGTGTTGGGTCACGTGATTGTCCATTGTTAGTTGCCAGTGGCACCCAAAGTGAAATCCTCCCGGAGGATACGCATGATACGCGATGTATTTGCCAGATTGTGATTAGTATGTCAAATAGGTTCGTTGAGCGGCGTTTGATTGTTTGTTTGATTGGGGCTTAAAGTTGTACTCGAGAGTATCTCACTTATATGGACGACGGATTGACCATTAACACTGTATTTGGCCTAAATACGGGGGAAAATAAATAGGAAACCGGAGTTGCAGCGTGTTACTCCCTTATATTATTATGTAAAATAGGTTCTTTGAGTAGCGTTTATTTATTTGTTTAATTGGGGCTTTAAGTTATACTCGAGGGCATTTCACTTACATGACGACCAATTAACCACTTACACTGTTCATTGCCTAAATACAGTGGAAAATAGATCGGATCGTGTGGCTGCCTCACATATCATAGGTATCAACCTAATTTTGCGCTAACTATAATATCGATTGCAATTTCTGATAACTTTGTTTGGACAATATTACAAGAGGCTACCTCTTGATCGAAAGGTGCGTTTTTTGAGCCGGATGGATAAATATTTTCTCCACTCAAGTAATGGTGGAAAAAGCCATCAGAGGGCGTTGTAGCGTTTAGTACAGTGACGTCATCCACAGATATCCTGACGAAAGAAAGAAGAACAAAAATTAGTTCCAAACAATATCATATCAAATATGTTATTTTATTCTTTACTGTTGAGTACTTAGTACACAATGAAGGTATACTTATGATGCCTTTGTACAAAAGTTGTCTCCATACGTTTACAAATGATAACACTTCTCAGGTGCTCAGATATGCCAACTTTAGATTGACAGTCACAATGCTAAGCAATTTAACAGTGGTCCCAAATATCAAATAGGTACTTTAGATAGACCGCCACAATGCTAAGAAATTTAACAGTGGTCCCAAAAGCAAATATGCTCAGAAGCATACTTCAGGTTGTCTGCATAATTTAATAAGGATCACATTTATCTATTATATTTATCAATAGACGTTTAATCAAAGCATAACTGTCACGATTTGGAGCCGATCACATCAAAGGGCGTTCCAAATTTCAAATACTCTCTAAATCAAGCTTCAGATGTATAATTTTATTATGAACATTACCGTATATAGGATGCTGTCCAATCCATGGTATACTTGTGAAATCCATGGGAATAGAGCCCGGATGAGGTGCTGGGAAATAAATGTAATTATTTGTTCAGATAGAATCACTAATGGATGCTCCAGTGACATCATATGTTTGAAGCTAGGGTAATAATTTTCATTTATTTGAGCCTCCGGTGAGAAAAAATTAATTTTACCTTCAACGTTTCATATATTTGATATGCTGGTCCCGCATTTGAAACTGTATTTATCTCATAAATGTAAGTTTTGTAGCACTTCCAATAAGAAATCAATATATGTTTTTTTCTTTGCTGGAGATCGATTCAACGTAAAGCGTCAATCAGAGTATATGCACCCGCTTCACAGAAAACAATGCCGATTGAAATATAATATTGATTTCACGTAAATATGATAGAAAAATACACAAACCTAACACCAAGTCGTGACAATAAACAAAACATACAAAATAAATTTGAACACTTCGTAGTCACGTGACCATCTGCCCACGGCGAGGGTCAAAATGAATCAGACCTGATTTACATCTGTTCCCCCTTGCCACAACTGGCTGTGTAAACGTGGCAAACATTTCATTGGACTAATGTCGAAGCTAACAGCCAATCATGCAGAGAGCCGTTAACAAATCGAGTATATCGACAACAAACAAGAGTGACGCCACTGCCAATTAAATGCTCAGAGCTATTAATTGTTTTGTGCGTTAACTTCTTGATTTTATTTTTCTCGAATGTATGAGTCTCACACTTTATAAGTCTATTCATTTTGTCACTAACGTATTTTATCTACTCTCAGACACAAACAGTCGACCGTGTAGAGAAGTCACAGTTTTCATCTGAACATAATGTACTCCAAAATTAATTTGGCGTTCTCTAAAGCTATATGAAATTGGCTCGTTTTATGTAAGTACGTGGACAGTGAGTGTACGCCAGTAAATAGGCTTCCTGGAACAAAATGCATAGTTTTGGTGGAAACCTTTACCAGAGTATACCGATGAACTAGGGTGATTTAGTCGCCTGGACAAACGTAGCAAGGCCAAAGACGTAACTCTTGTGGAAATGTCTGCTGTTGCGTTCTTGTCAGTTATTTGGATGCATACTTTTTTTGTTATAATTGTATTTTACTCACTGTCCATGGCCAATAGATCTATGCCCGTGGTTCCAGTCCGTGCCGAAATGTAGGGTGGAGTGAACATTATTAGGGGTTCCACCATCATAATGTAGGTTTCCTGTCAATCAAATTCATGATGTACATTATAGCCAACCAATCAAACTGTCGATAAGGTTATGCCGAGCAATTAAACTTTGTTATATTTATGCTCACCAATCAAAATCTAAGGCATGTGGTAACCAATCAAATTCCAGGTAGATTTATGTTAACCAATCAAATTCCAGGTAGATTTATGTTAACCAATTAAACTCCAGGTGTTAACAAATCAAACTGTAGGTACATGTATAGGACCAACCTAAAACTATAGATAGATTTATGTTAAGGTAGGTCGGCCCCTTCGAGGTCAAAATGTGTCTGTTTTTTTTTATATGTTAATACGAAAATTCACATTATTAGCCTGCATTTAGTGAAACAATTATACAGAAAATCCTATAAGAAGTCTTTTAATTTTAAGTTTGAAAATTGTGATTCAGTGCATTGTCAGTGTACAGCCGGATGGTTTCTGCCCGAA
>JAVFBX010235233.1:0-10644 GCA_034783855.1 Mopalia kennerleyi | reverse complement strand
ACATGTTAATACAGACAGGTCCTATATAAATACAGGTAATACACATACATGTTAATACAGACAGGTCCTATATAAATGCAGGTTATACACATACATGTTAATACAGACAGGTCCTATATAAATACAGGTTATACACATACATGTTAATACAGACAGGTCCTATACAGTTACATGTAATACTCATACATGTAAATAAATACAGGTCCTATACAGTTACATGTAATACTCATACATGTAAATGAAGACAGGTCCTATAAAGACCTGTTTTATTACACATACATCTGAAGACAGACAGGTCCTATAAAGCCCTGTTATTACACATATAGTTAAATACAGACAGGTCCTATAAAGACCAGTTATTATACATACATTTAAATACAGACATGTCCTATATAGACACAGATAATACACATACAGTTACATACAGATAGGTCCTATATAGACACAGGTAATACACATACAGTTAAATACAGACAGGTCCTATATAGACACAGTTAATACACATATATAATCAGATCTAATCATTATCTTTATGTTTTTCAGGTAACAATGATACAAATAGCAGCCAGTTATCAGATGGTGACCCCACGGCCAGGAGCTCCGAGTCCGTATATACGCTCGGCGACAGCACGCTGGTTACCTCCCCCTCCAACACGCCCAGTGTGGGGAGCGAAGCCTCACCCACATCCTCCATGGCAACGACCTCACCCAATCAGACTGATACGCCCAACTCCACCAGCACCACACAGGGTTCAACAACCTCAGCGATTAGCACAGACGCGGAATCCACAGGTTCACAAACAACGAAGCTCAATACCCAAATCCTGTCAGACACATCAAACAACACCGCAAACCACACGCTTCATCTTGACAAGAGAAACACAGTTATGAAAGATGGAATTGAAATTTGTCTTGACCCAGATTGTGTCAAAGCCTGTAAGTACCAGAATTACCTCTCATGGTGTTTACACTTTTATTTCGTTATCCAAACATGTTGTCAGCTGGTTTATATGCAAGTTTTTTTTTATTTCAGAAAATTCTTAAAATATCTGTATGTTAAACTGTGTCCATTACAAGGGCATCTAATGTCGGTTTAAAACTGGCTCAAAGCCACAAAAGAGTGTGAAATTAAACTGAACCAGCTTACAAAAACCATATGCTTTCACTGGACTTTCATATTTGGAGTTAAGCCAACCCAAATGTGGCTCGGTGAATAGGTCTTAAACCATGGAAGTTATAATCCTGTGTTTTTGTTTTCAAGCTGCCCGATTGATGTCCTCTATGAACAGTCATGTTGATCCCTGTGATGATTTCTTTGAATACGCCTGTGGAACCTGGAACAAACTCAATGTTATACCTGAAGATAAACGAAATTATAACACCTTCTCTAAACTCCGAGATGATCTACACATCATGCTTAAAGGTATTCACATTGTCTCTCGCCCCGTGGGGGAGCGGGTTGGCCAGTCCTGCAGAATACTCCCTCGGCTTCCTCGGTCGATCGTAGTAGGCGAGAAAAGAGGAGCTTTCTGTTGCCCTGGTGTTCTCCGAACTAAAGGGAACAGGAAGCTGATCTGTTTGTACGTTTTATTTTTGTCTCCGTCGTCATATAAGTGAAATACCCTTGAGTACGACGTTAAACACAAATCAAACAAACAAACAAACAAACTAATCTGTATGAGTTCAGAGAGTTTGCTTGTTAAGCGGAGTAGTGAATTTGGAACTGAGCCGCTATAGCTTCAAAGCTTCCGCCTTCTGAGCGTCGTAATTAAGGGCTGATAGAGTCGAAGGTTTTGGTCAACTCCTTGTTCTGTCGCCTCCCCCCCCTTTGGGGCTTTGCGTTTAGTTGGGGGGGGGGAGGGGGCGTGTAGCCGGATGTCTGGTGTGTATTTACTTAGTTGAACAGCCTTTAATAGGCTTGCGGGACTTGATTTGCTGCGCTGACTATTAAGCACTAGTTATGGGACGACGCCTTCCGTGACCTCCCACGTTACTCTGTTGCCTGACATACATAAGCTACAGGTTTGCTAGTTTGTCTTTCCTTTTGGCATCTTCACAGTGGTTTTTATGAGCTGGTTATATCAACAGATTAGGATTAATTGTTTTCTTGTTGTTGGCCTAGATGATTCCTTTTTTGTTAGGCTTTTAACATGAAGATAATCTTGAGTGAAATACACTTAAGTACGACTGGCATTCACTTAGTTTACTTGATCTTGTTGGCCAACTAAACCAGCATTGGGTGATTTAGTGGCGCAATTCGCGGAGCCAATACCTCATGGTGTCAAGTTAGATTATTGTTGGCGGTAACATCATGCTAACATGTTGTTTGGTGTCTATCTAGTTCCGTTTTTTGAATGCGTCTTTGTAATCAGTGTCGCATTGCGCTCGGTAAGTGGCGCTCACTTGGTCTACATCATTAGTCCCGGGGTATGGTTCCAAATCTATCGGACGCCTTTTAGCAACATTTGTATTTCTTAGCCTTTAGTCTGTTTCGGCTTGCTCGGATAATTCACCAGTATGCTCTTTTCATTGAGATATCAACTGTAAATGGGATTGTTTTGGTAGTTGCCTCTAGTCTACCTAGCTGCAACACATCAGAATCAGACTTCCCACCATTGTGTCACCAGCTCCAGATCCATTAGCCTCGGATTTAGATGCCTTGTCGCTGGATTGGTCGGGTATCAGCTTAGGCCGGCCTACTGTTGGCGCTTATTCCTTATCTAACTTAATATCAGACAGCTGTGTTATGTTTAAGGTGACTACCATGATGACCTGGGTTTCTGGACATACTACGTCTGTTTATGGACATTCAGTGACAGCTCTCACATTGGCTGTCTTGGCTGCCTCAACCGAATGGTATATTTTAGGAACTCACAAAGGGCTCGTTTCCTGTCTAGGTGCTCTTGGTTTCTCTAGAGGGGTTTCCAAGCGCATTCTTTAATCCTCTCGGGAATCAACATCAGCTCTCTAAACGGGCAGTCTTTGTTGTAGTTTGGTGTTATCAGACGGGGGTTGATCCCGGCTCTGCTTGTATTCAAATAGTGGTGTTTCTGTTCTATCATCTGGATACAAGGAAGTATCTCAAGGTTAGGGGACAGGATCTTTCAGTTGTTTCTTTCATCATTGAGCTAGAAACTGGTGTAAATATTTTTTTCTTGTAAGAATTTTAAGTGAATTGGTTCGGGCTTTAGGATCTCTCGACAGTTATCAGACTGTAGCCTGCCCAAGTAGTTGTTAGCGCCTGTGCTAAGACACTAGTGGCTACCTCCCTTTGAACCCTTGGATCCATGTGAGTATATGTTTATGGCTTATAAAACATATTTGTTTTTGGCCTAAGCATCAGCTGCAGGATATCAGAATTTCCTGCCATAGATGTTAGATCACTCAGTCTTACTTCTGATTGTTCTAAAGTTTTATTTGTACTATTCCTGAGATTGTAAATTATTGCTTTATTCATGTTGTTCATGGTAAAGTATTTTGTTATCCCAGCCTTGTTTGATTTCCTGTCTTCACAGCTCAAAGAAGACAGGAAGTTATGTCCAGTGTGTTCCCAAGTTATGTATGTAAATAAATCTAACTTTTGCGTGAGAACCACTGCAGATTATTTATTCCTTTTTTGGATAAAGTATGTAAGCAGGAAATTTCTAATAATGCTGTTGCGTCTTGGTTGTCTAGTTCGGTCTGGCTAGCCTTCAAGTATCTTAGCCTTCTGAAGTTAGGCTTTCAATTGTCTCTGCTCATGAGATTCGGGGTTAGCGGCCTCTTGGGCCCTGTGGACCATCAGTTTAGTATTGAACATGTTACGAGCTGGTCACTGGCGATCTCGAACTCTATTCTTGATTTCTCAACATGATATTTATTCTTTGGGTCCTTTACTAGCTGCTCGGTCTATTTCGGTTCTTCTTTAGACTTCTTCAGCATAGTTTAAGCTATATGGCTAGTCCTCTGTGGTGAGTACTTCTCCTAACTCTTTTTTCGTGTTGGTAAAGAAAGGGGAAGGGGGTCGGCTACATTGAAGTTCCTGTGTATCCTCTCCTTGTGAGTTATTTACGGTAAAGAGAGTTGGCATTGAAATATGTTTCCCTTTCGGGGAAAGGTGTTTTCTTGCGATATTAAGACTGTTGTCTCTCCTTTTTATATATTGCGTTTTGCTTGGTCCCACCTCCTTCTGTGGAATTCTTCCCAATCGTAATATGATCAGGTAAGTTAAGAGCAAGAAACTAGGGAAATTTATAATTAATTTCCTTGTTTCTAAGCTAAATACTTACCTGATCATATGGAGTCCCTCCCCTCTCAAGTGGTTTGATTATTGAAATTAGAACTTACTGCCTTTGGGGAGTACATGTAGCCAAGGGGCTCTGGGATCTAGTGGAGACAACAATCTGGCTGTTTTAAGTTTTCACTATGCAGGAATATTAAGTGATTATTATTCCCAATCGTAATATGATCAGGTAAGTATTTAGCTTAGAAACAAGGAAATTAATTATAAATTTCCCTATTTTAGGGCTCAGGCTAAAGCCTTCCCCCTAAAATAAACTCGTCCACCTCAACTGTCCTAAAATTCACAATAAACGACACTGGCTTGAACATTATTTCTTAAATAGTTAATCCTATAGTACATGATGTTTTAAGATTTTTTTCGAACCATAATCGCCATATGTAGAATCTGATTAGAAATTAGGGGTCGCGAGAAATTTTACATTTTTTCTAGGGGTGCTTCTTTCCCTGCATTCAATAAGACATCTAATATTGTAAAGGAGAAAATGTAATAAATCCAAAGCACATGCCAAATGGCAGTAATGTTACGTATGAGTGAACTAGGTGGCCACCTGAGGCTTTGGTGCCTGTCTTGTGGTGGGTTTGATTAGTGGAATTTTCTGGGTCTTCAAAGTTCTCCGAACTAGAGTCTCACTGAAATTATCTCATTCCAAGATAACAGAAATATTTTGTAAAATAGATCATTTACTCCCTATAAGTCCATTGATACATGTTCTTGTAGCTACAAATTATTTAATTCAATTATTAAATGTCTGTCTTTCTTATTTCTTCAGGAAAGTAAAGACCCTGTTAAGTTAAATCTGCTCACCTGTCAAGTTAAGGTAAGATAATGGCATTCTTTTGTGTAATGTGGGAGCTTTCTGTTGCTCTGGTGCACCCAGATCTGAGGGGTAACATGAAGTCAATCTGTTGGGATTATGGTTTCTGATTGTCCTCTCTTGTCAGGCCCCGTGGGGAAGCGGGTTGGCCAGTCCTGCAGAATACTCCCTCGGCTTCCTCGGTCGATCGTAAAAGGCGAGAAAGAGGAGCTTCCTGTTGCCCTGGTGTTCTCAGAGCTAAAGGGAAACAGAAAGCTGATCTGTTTGTACGTTTTATTTTTTTCTCGGTCGTCATATAAGTGAAATACCCTTGAGTACGACGTTAAACATCAATCAAACAAACAAACAACTTTCCATTTAAGCCAGTAATGAACAGAGTATCTGAATGGTTTTGCTTTTAAATATATTGTAACTGTTCGGATCAGGGTAGTATGTTTCTAGCTTATACATACTTTATTTAGCATTGGCGGAACATTTATACTCCAACATAACAAAATAAATTTTTTAGTCATGTTAGTGTGACTTTTAATGGGGCAATGGTTTAAACTGCCTTAAATTTCATCCTTAAAACCTTTGGAAATTACTTAAAGGGCATAGAAATTGTTTGAGAGACAAATAACACTTGTTATGGTTACACCACATCTGGATTTCCCGGAATGCTTACATTTGTTAGTTTAAATGCTGTAATACTTTCATCAATACCAAAAAAGGTGACCTCAATTTGTAAACGAAATTTAGTTGATTTACAGTGACTGAAACACCCTCTGCCAATACATGCATGATAGGGTAAGTCATTTAAAGCAATAACCTTTAATTTTTCACATTAAGGAAACTTCAAATATTATGCTGTTCTATCACAAATGAGAAGTGATTATCAAGAAATTTTATTTTATTTTTAACTATATTACTCTGCTTTTAGGGATTGTCCAATTCTTATGTTGATGCTTTGTTTTAATACATGGTGTTTAAATTCTGTTAAATGTTTTGTTTATTGCAGATCTTCCAATAGCTCAGTGAGATTGTTGGAGAAGCTTGTGTCCAGTGGTGCTAATGTGAACTCCACTAGTACAGACAATGGATTTACACCTTGTCATTATATCATTGAAAATACAGGTACTATTTTCTACAAGTTTTGACATTAACATTAACATTCTGTGGAAAGCTGTAACTTTTCTATCTCTAGAGGGCTGTGACTTAGTGGTAGCGTGCATGTTCCTCATCCTACTCAAATTTACCGTTCATGGGATCGAGTCTGCCTGTCGACCATCAGGTATATGAGTTAGTCACACGGTGTGGCTCCGGCAATCGCGTGGGTGGTTTTCCATCATAATGAGGCAAGGAACATTGTGAAGTGGACAATCCATCATCATATAAGTGAAATACCCTTGAGTATGACGTTAAACCCCAATACACTGTACACCCCATACGCTCCGGCCATAGTTCGGCCTCATGAAGCGTTCTGTATTGCGAAACTGTATGTTTTGGATTCAGGCTTCACAAGCACAAAAAATCCCCAGTGACCAATGGCAAATTGGATCTGATTTTTTGGTTTGATTGTTCTGTGACTCAAGGATTCAAAAACATATGGTATATGGCTTTTGAAAGACCACTGATGCAAGATATTACAATAATTAATAATTTCCTCTAAACTTTTTTTTTAAATAGGGCCAGTTTCAAGGAAGCTGGAAAAGCTGAGGATTCTTCTTGGAAAAGGGACAAACATCAACACACAAGACAAGCAGGGAATGACTGTGCTGCATTCAGCCATTAAGAGGAATCCTGGGATATCTGATGTCAGTCTGGAGGTTGAAGAGTTCCTGATTACAAAGGGAGCTAACCCCCACCTCAAAGACCACCAGCAAAGATTACCTCTTCACTATGTGTTTTCTAATGAAAGGTAATTGACACTATTTGGTTTATTTCCACGTGCCATGACCTATTACAATTCTGTTGTAGTAAAAAGCCCATCAGTGGACATTTTGGCATCTTTTCAAAGTTTCAAAATACTATCCATCACTACTACTTTCATAATGTAGAAATGCAAATTTATTTTTGTCAGATTTGGTAGGCCAAATATTTTAATATTGTTTATTTATTTGTACTTCTTAGCATATTTTATTTATAAATATATATGAAAATATATTTATATGTAAACTTAGCAACAAGGAAAAAATAATTATTTTCATGTTATTGGTTTAATAATTTATTTATAGTAAACGTCTGTGATTGCACGCTCTATTTATAATGTAAATGTTTTTTATTTTTTTGTAACATGTTTTATTACTATGTAGATTATCAGACCTGTTACTGAGCCATGTGCCTGTCAGATCCTGAATACACAATACATTTAGACTGATTAAGAACGTTTACACAACATAAGAGCATTATTGTAGTTGAAAGTCTGTGTTTATTGATATGTTTTTTGTTTGTTTTCTCTATCATCAGTTGTGTGGACCCAGTTGAATTGACGAACATGATAACAGGAAAAATGGAGGAGAAGTTAATCAATGAGATAGACAAAGAGGGACAGACGCCTCTACACAAAGCTGCCTACCGAGGAGCCACTATTTGCTGTAGCCATCTTTTAAAGGTATGGTCTGCTCCATGTGGTGACGGTGTGATACATTTATCAATCAGTTGAAAAAACATCTATGTTTTATAAAAAAGAGAAAGTCTGTCTGATCAGTTAAAACAAATTTCTAGTCCATCAAAAGCGCATAAGACATCTCTATAAAAGTCACCTGTATTTTAAGGCTGAGGTTTGTTTTGTCAAATAACAGTTGAAATCTGTGTTGTTATGTGTTGTAATTGTTTGACATAAGTTCTGTTTCCACCTGGAATTAGGCTGACTCACGTGTCCTAGCAGTCAGATAACCTAAACTGTGCCAAATAGACCCAAACAAATCAACTTGATATATTAATGTTTGTTAACAAATTCTTTATTCAAATTTTTGTTTGAACAGAAAAAGGCTGGTATAAACATAAAGGATAAGAAAGGGAATACAGCTTTGTCATTAGCTGTTTTAAATAAACATGACAGGTAAGTCCTTTTAGTTTTTTCCATGTAATTTTTTTCTCAACTATTATATTAATGTCTGTCTCGTAATAAGCATGAGGGTTGTCAGTTTTTATCCAGAATGAGAATGACTTTAGGGTAGGTGTCAAGTCCCAACAAAAAGGAGCTTTTGTAAATCATTTTCTTTTACTTCTGCCAAACAATAACCATTAACACAATTATATTTTCTCCACAGTTGTGCAATAATGCTCATACAGAAGGGTGCTTGTGTCAAGAATAACATTGTGGTATTGCCAGTTGCTACTAGAGCTGAAGACGATCTCTACAAAAAGTGGAGACCCTTACGAGAGACTGGGAAAGATATTGCAAAGGAATATCCTATATTTCAGGTAATTTATTATTCATTCTCTATGACTAATAATGATGGCTTGTGATCAAGGCTGTCTTGCTAAGAGCAGCAAGTATTCCAGCTCTCTTCATTTAAGTGGGTTTGTCTGTCGACCCTTAGGTATATGAGTGAGCCACTGGATGTTAAATGTTAATGTTAAACACCAATTAATTAAACAAACAAACAAATCCTTTAAGTGGGTGGTTTGGAGGGAGCTTCCTGTTGCCCTAGTGATCCATGGACTTAGGGGTCGCAGGAAGTTGATCTGTTTGCCCTGTCTTCATATTACATCCTGTTTTGGTCCTCTCTTGTTTTTGTATGTTGCCAGTGGTTACGCACATGGTTTTCTTCACTCATTGGACTGGCACATCATCATATGAGTGATATAACCTTACATTTGAAGTTAAAAATCAATCAAACAAATACTCATTGTGTACCTTTCTCTATGCCCTGAATTCTATTGATTGACTAAAATAGTGGGACCAGTTGTTTAAAGTATTGTTTAATTGTAATGAGAAGATAATGATGATAAAATTGTGTGATATCATAAGATTTTTGATTACAGGGTGCATTGGAATCGGAGCTAGAGGGTGTGGCTCATTTGATGCTAGAGGTCACCACTGATGTCATCAAACTAGATAGAACAACAGCAGTTGGGGTAATTTGTCAAAATCAAATGCTGTAAAAGACCAGAAAAATTCACATCAACTGGTCTGCTCATAATATACAAGGGATTGTGTCATTCTTTGCATTCTCTTTTTTTTTCTGGCTGCCAAGCATTCTCTTTTTTTTTCTGACTGACAAATGTGCCATCATTGCTGCTCATGCTAGTTACAACAGTAACAAATCAATAACGATTTTCTCCTTCCAGGTGTGTCAAAAACCAAAAATGTAATTACGTATTTTCTGTTTTGTATACTATACTACATTCTATCATAATCAGTTGAAGCCCTTCAGCCCTCCGCGCTTAGGGAAAAAAGGAAGCAGATATGTTTTTCATGTCCCCCCCCCCCCCCATTCTGTGGTTGTCCAGCTCATGTTTACTGCCAGTGGCATCAGCTGTGATTTTCTTCACCCATAAATACAATTAAGTATGAAATAAATCCCCAAACAAGCAAACTGTTATTTATTTTAGAGCTTACAAGCTGAAGTATTTTATTATTGGAGATCATCTATTTTTGGTTAGGCCATTTTGTTGCTTTGTGCTTGCACTTGATGCACAAATCTTAACATACTTTATATAAACAGTATTCAAAAAATTAAAAATTTTTAATAAATAAATGAACAGTGCTTCTGTGGGCTGCTGATATGTCTTTGATGATGGAGTCGGTATATAAAAAAAACCCAGGGGGTACTATCTTTTTTACGAACTTTTCTGTCCGGTTTTCACAAAATAAAGTAAATAGTAAGAAATGTTATCGGTTTTCTGACAAGTGAAATACCCTTGAATAGGATGTTCTTCTGAGTGCTATATTAAACTCAAATGGGAAGTGTACAAAGCCATACAATTTAACATTTTTATTGCAGGCTGCATTGAGTGTGAATAAATTCTATCTAGCATTGAGATTACTGAAGAGTTTAAGAGATTCTGACCTGATACAAGCAGTGAATTCTGATGGGAGAACCCTCCTTCACATCCTGGCGTTGAGGTCTACCCCAGACAAGGATACCGATCTACAACTTCAGGTACTCTAATCAAAGCAGTCTTAAATTAGCATTGGAGGAAAATTAACTTTCCAACATCATGGAAACGCTTCATATCTTTTGTGCTAGTGTCAATTATTGTTGGAATACACCGCCGTCTAAGTGAAATACCCTTAAGCACGTACATAAAACAACAATCAATCAATCAATCAGGTACTCTAATCAACAACATATCTGCTTTAAATATCAACTATTAGGGCCTGGCCCAAGTCTAAAGTTTGGGAACTGATCTTTCAGTTTCTATGCAAATTGCCTTCAAATGTGAACTTTTGTGAATGGATAGAAAGAACGGTTTGGAAACATTTACTTATTGTTTGGCCTTGAGTACGACATTAAACCCTAATCAAACAAACAAACAAACAATCTTCCCGGTTTTCCACCGTAATTAGGCCAGGAACATTGTTAAATGGACAATCCGTCGTCATATAAGTGAAATACCC
>JAVFBX010235222.1:0-10645 GCA_034783855.1 Mopalia kennerleyi | reverse complement strand
CGATCAAACTATAGACCTATAAAGCTTTATTCGTCTGAATTCTTTATATTAAAATCCATGGGGAAGTGATGAAGATTGTCCGGTCATTAAAACGGTATGTTGGTTATGTTGAGGTAAGTTTTAAAATCTTATTTACCCCATGAGAGTGTTATCCCAAAAAAGTAAAGAACGTCTACGGATTAATATTGGACAGTAAGCAAGTAATAATAGTCAAACGTAGCAAATAAAAAGCTTGGTATAAAGTTTATATGATATTATGCAAAACCTCAATGGCTACTTTATTTTATGCAACAGAGATACCTGGCGTGATGAACTATGCACTCCTTCCGGTGGAGCCCTCATTTACGCTTGCGTCAATTGGCATTTGTTGCTTCTGCTGGATAACTCTTTTACCCATGCTAAGCCCATTCGACAAGGCTTTGCAAAAGAGCACTTTGGTGAACTGTCTTACATAAAAGATTCAGAAAGTCTTCATGAACTGGCGAAAGTTCTGCGCCTTTAGAACAATGTACAATGTACCGTATAAGTCTCAACACGATTTGAGTGGTAAATAAAAGTTATACTCCGCTCAATTGCGTGATAGCGTACTTCTGCATAAGGCATATCGTCTTTTACATTATTAAATAAAATGGAACATAAAACTTGTCTAGATCCAGATATTTCGCGGAAATTTTACATGCATACTTTATGCCAGCAGAGATTACACCGGCTTATGCTGCAACATCGTCAAGGAAAAACGCGTGAGGTTGTGTTGATCAATGCAGGCAAATTTGTTCCAAAAAACGCCTTGATATGAATTACACAACAGCGTTATATCCTCCAAAACTATCTGTTTAGAAGATACCAGCCGATCACAGATTAGCGATTCAAAACTAACCCAATCCTACTAAATCCCAACGGTATGCCAGAGATTAACTGGTATGTATCGCATGTCAAGTGGGTATTTTTAATATTTCCGGGACGGAAGGAAACGGTTGTCACAAGATTACTCGCGTGTACTGAATATAAAACTATGCGGTCTGATAACCGAAGTGGGATTTGAAACGAAAAGCCGTTTTTGCAACTATGGCAAACTAGAGCTTTGATAGCACTTTTGCCGATTGCCGTATTTTCAATAATTTAAAATTATTTCCTTGTACTGTATCAACTTGAAACTCCATGCTGTTTACTAAAAGCTAACTTTATTTTCCGCCATGTGTTGTCTAAACAAAACAATAACAGAGTTATTAAACTGTTTGAACGATATTTGAAGACGTAAATTACAACGAGCATAAGCATGAAAGTCATTTATAAAAGGAAGGAAAAGTCAACATAAAATTTCAAAACAACAAACATAAATACAAAGAGAAGCGAAAGATGGTGTTGACAATCCATTTCGGAAAGTATACTTTACGGGCCTTGTGACCGTAAGAAAGCGTTTGTATGCGTACACAACGATGTCTATGGCTATATGTCTAATCAAGCTTTGTCTTTATTGGTGGTAATATATTGCTTTTTTATGTAAGCTCTTTCATACAGTCTCGTGGCTTTTCGCGCATTTTCTCGCGTTACTTGCGATGTACGGGCAATCAGCCAAGGTGTTATCTTTAACATAAAGTGATGTTTTACTTAGAATAAATGACAATATAGCTAATAGTGCATCTTAATGTCAGAGTGGACATTTTTCATATGAGCTTCCCTCATATGTCTCTCAATTACAGCACGTGTGCTATTAAAGAAACTAGTTATTCAAAAAAGCCTCATCTATTATTACGGAAGGCGTTCTCTAGTCGAGTTCATGAGTCGAGTTATTAAGTCCAATGTAAAACACTCGTGGTATTTACTACAGGAAGAACATGTGCATTTGTTGTGATAGCAACAGACAAATTAAGGCCAACGACGGTTTGAATTTCTTCGTTAAGATACTTTTTTAATCCGGAAATCGAAAACTCAAATATCTTGTAGAATGGCAAGGATTAGTTTTAAAACCCCACACCCTGCCGTCCATTCTGTTATTGTGTGATCAAAAGTCCACATTTCTGTGAGCGACGCTCCGTGTATCTTAAACATAAACGGAGCCTTCTAAATCAACCTACAAGATGGACTGAATGGAGAGTTTTCTCTTGAGGGAGTGTTAAAACCTAGAACTGAAAAACAAACACAACTGTAGACTCGGAAACAATACGCTTGGAAAGCCTAGCGTACATATGTTCGTGGCTCAAGATCAAGCGGTCAACTTCAGTTTTGTCCACTTGTCAAACATAGAGGACTGACCAGTGTTTGATAGCTCAGGTCAAACGTCCCCAATTGTGGACCACAGGTCTAAATTCTCGGTCAAAGCCGTCCTAATCCGTTCTGCAACTAAACTGTTCCAATGTCCGTGGTTTCAACGTGTATTTCAGCTCGTTTGTTTACTGATAATTTGAGATTCACTGTTGTCAAATAGTTATTAGATAGAAATATTTATAGACCAATTTCATGTCTTAAATATATCTATATTTTCTAAGTCAATCATATACACTACACTTCCTTATTTGGAATGCACCCAACATATGCAGCCATGAAGCAAATGTCCCCGAGCGCGTAGTTGGTGTGCCATCATGCTGCAATATATCACATATAGATGTTCCGTCTCTCGAAACCAACAAACTGTATAACATTTGTTAACCAAATATTGTTATGCCCAGTTAGTATCGTATACACTAACTTACTTCTATGTCCACTTTTATAAATTTTACAGTTAACCTATTTATAGGGATCTAAGGGCTAACAAGTTCTATGTCACAAAGTTACATTTCATATAAGGCGAAGTAATTCCATGAGAAATTACAAAATAAATTCATGGTTATCTATAGATTTATATGACATCGGTAACTTTCAACCTCAATTATCTCAGTTCAAGGAAAAGTAGACATAGAACTAGTTAGTCCTCAGTCCACGATTTGTCTTTTTTATTCATAATCTATAATTGTCAGCCGAATTTCTACTTTTTCGAAAGTTTAAAAGTTCAGTTTTTAAAACCGAGTAACCCGACCAGTTTGTCATTTACAGCTTACTTGTGTTGTCGTCCAGATTTCTTTGAATATTCCAACACTTATCGTTACATTGTTTAATGCAGTTCATAGAGCTAAAGAAGTGCTTGTGAACAGCCAGAGGGAAGATCAGTACAACATTACGTAACACAGTTCAGAGGTGCAAATCTAGGAGAATTTTGCGAGATCTATGTTGGTGTTTAAAATAACGCGCCTGGATATTCGGCATTTCAACAAATCCACTTGTAAGGAGCGTTAATCTTTGCTCCTTATGACAGAGTTGTATTTGACCTCATTGAATTCCAAAATGTTACGTCACTAAGTTCTGAGACGCCACCTGCGAACTATTCGGTACAAGTCCAGTCCAATCATAGCTGTCTATTTGGAAAGTTTTGGGTGGTTTAAATGTGTTTTTGTTGTGTGTCTTGCCACGTTATGCTTCTATTACGTCACTTAAATCGGAATGGCTACAAAGTAGCTAGATGCTGCCATCTTAACATTACCAGGCCCTTTCAACATGCTTATAAATGAACGTCTATCACTACATGACGTCATCCAAATGTGTAGGTTAATCTCTAGAGTAATCAATGACAGACGATTCAATACAAACAGTATTGTTGACCTGGATTCTATTCATCCGAGCTATTTCTAACTGAAGCCGAAATTTTGCAGTTACTAGTTTTGAAACGGTGTTCTATAAGTATGCGACACATAAAATAAGTTTATTATAACTTGCTGGCACCAGGATAGACGTTTAAAACTGTAACATTTATCAGTTAAGAACTGAACCTTTCAAATACATTAAAACATACTGAATTAAGTATAAATATCCGTCTGAAATCGATTTTTTGCCATTTCATAAATGATAAAGTCTAGTTCGATTTCAAGCCACCTGGTGTTGTCAATTTCCCATGGAAATGACAGGTTTGTTTGTATGATTGTGGTTTAACGCCACACTTAATATTATGTCACTGCAAGTTTGAGATAGTGGATGGTGTTATAGAATAACAGATAACAATGATGCAAAATGATCTGTATTTTTTATCGTAGAGAAAGACAATTTTGCTGGTCACCATCGGAATTCCAACTCAGGTTCCACTGTTCGATGTAATCGTCATTGTTCAAACATTTAAATTAAGCCTTTTCCGGGAGAAATTGTATGATTAGACAACGAAGGTCAACAATGATAGTATTACACAATAACAGCAAAACAACAATGGTATCCCAATGATCTGATTTTTTTTATGTTTATCTCGAGAAGCGCGGTTACAATTGAACAGACATATGGATTGTTAATAAAGTTAGGACTTGCTTTAAAAGGAATGCACGACACTGTGCTGTCGCATTTAGATCTGGCCATTTGCGTCGATTTGTTTTCGTGAGCATTAATCACAGAGGTGCTTCCCAAATGTTGGTTAATGAACAGGAGGTGTTTTGCTCACATACCACCTGGCGCCATTGGACATTCAGAAGTAAATGGTTAAGTCACAACTAAGAGCAACACAAGCAAATAATATAAATTAAATCTTGTTTCAATCAGGCTAATTGAAAGCTTTTTGTAATATTTGCAATTTCTTTAACTGAACTTTTGAATGCGGATATAGCAATATAATCAACTGTCAAATGAACTGTCGGGTATCGAAAGCAATTGAAGGGCTCGCCAAATCGTCTGATTGTGGATAATCGTAATCAGTTAGAAGATCTATTACACAAAAATGTCGTTTTACTAATAAAGACTATGAATCTCTTTGTTGTTGATATGTACACAGCGTTATGTAAATATTCAATTACAAACTATTCCCAAATATTAATTTATTAGATATACAGGTGTCGCTTTTACAGCTCACGTTTATGTCTCCATTTACATAACCATTATAAAATCCGGTTCCAATAAATCCGGGTCGCAATGCATTAAGTCGGCTCCTCTATGACAAGTTCGTGGTATTTTTCAGATGACTTTAAGCAGGCTGTATAAGTCTTCTACAAGCAACTCATGTTTGATCGGATTTCTCTCTTGTGTGCTGCCTACTTCCAAACATTTGAACCAATAAATATAGCATTTAGAACAGGAGTTTATGCATTTAAAGTCACACGGTGTTCTAATGTGTGTACTTAGTAGATCAGTAGATCTATTTTCACCCTATTTTTTTCACAATTTAAGACAATAAATATCGGTTTATATTTAATGTATGTTTTACAAAGTATGTATTTCATCTAGCCGTAGATGATGGGCCGGGGATCAAGGAGGAAGGCTAGAAAGTGGCCATTAACAGTATGTTTATTAACATTGATGAACAATACTGTTACGTTACTTGTGCTCGAACCATTTATAGAATATTTTACACTATTTTAAAAGACCGGTACGGAACTCGGGCCGCTGACTGGTTGTCGGGATCAACATCGTCATCAGTACATGACGGTCAGATAGGTCTGCTTTGTACGGATCTCCGCTGTCAAAGTTTTTGAACTGACTGTTGAGGTAAAACTTTTGCTCTGGGGACCAAATGCCCTCCTCCCAACGGCAATGTAACGTGCACACAACTCACAAGCCCCAAGAAAGTCACCTCATGCCCGAGTAAAATCGAGTTTTATTTACCGATAGTACCAACTCATAGACACTCATGCCATTTAATCAAGAATAAACTTTATTGCGCATTTTACACAATGCATTTAGATTTAGGACTAAAAGAAATTAAAGGGTTAGCTATAAACTTACCACGATGAGGAATACATTTTCTTTATTCCTCACACGTCTACGTGTCTGAGGCCCTGGGTTTCTTTCTCACGAAGCTAACCTGTCATGTTTGAGTCTCACTGCCTAATGCAACAGGTTTTTCTGTCAAGCGTGATTCAGACACCTCAAGTATTGCAATAAATCCCTATATCACAGGGTATGCACAATTTAATATCGCGTAAAGTATATTAAAGCATTTCAGTCCCGGCATACTTTATGGTATTTATGGCCTTCATATCGGAATATTCAACACAGGATTGCTTCCGGCTTTGTTAAAAAAAACATGTGTTAAGCAGTGAGCAAACTGAGTGATTCGACCTGTGATTTGGTCAGCCTTTCCACATTTAACAAAGCTAATCCTTTCACAAAGGGAGAACGTCAGTGCTGAAAAAAAAGCTTAACAAACGAACACCGTAATGTTCATTATTGTGAAATTTCAGATAGCCCTTATTTTTTTGGCAAAGAGTGAATGATAAGGTCAAATTGAGAGTTTGGGACTCTAGTTTAATTTAATTAAAACACACTAACTGATTT
The DNA here is from genome assembly GCA_034783855.1 of Mopalia kennerleyi. Taxonomy (NCBI): domain Eukaryota; kingdom Metazoa; phylum Mollusca; class Polyplacophora; order Chitonida; family Mopaliidae; genus Mopalia; species Mopalia kennerleyi. Next base: position 4,366 of record JAVFBX010235222.1, on the reverse strand, counting down.
AATGAATGGATAAAATGCACCTCTCACGAAATATATATGTCCATCCGAGGTATCAAATGCATTTAGTCTTCACAGGTTGCTGGATAAGTTATATTAAATATTGCAATAGAAGAGACATTACCAGCACAGTTTCTGATGTATTAGCTGTGTTTTGAATATCTGTCATAAACGCACGTGTTGCCATATAATCAGGACGATACAGAGCTGCCATTCGACCCGGGCCAGATACAAACGAGGCCCTATTTTATAATATTTATCACAGAATTCACTGAAGTAGGTCCCCTCTTAAATCGTAGTCCCGGGCAACTTTGTCCTTATGAACCTTCCTTTATATAACTCACCACATCATTTTACGAAATGTACAGCAATCACAGTGCATCGCGGATATTCTTTTCAAAGGACAGATTTGGAAACTCTTGTCACTTACAGGATTTATTTCTGTAAAAAGTTATCAGAGTTTTCGGAACTTTGATATCGGAACACGTGTCCAGTCTAGGACATGAGTGTGGCTTGTTTTCTTGACAAATCGTGCATTTGGCCGTCTTTTTATAAGTTTAGTTTTACTTTAACTTGACGCTGTTACGTTTTATCACTTTGTCTCTGTGACTCGAGTAAAATCTAGACACGTCTAGAGATATGACGATTAGATACGGAATTTGATAGCCAAATGAATTTTTAAACTGTGCCAATGAGCGTGTCCAGGCCTCTCCATTTTTTTGTGTTTATTTGTTTATTCTTGTAACAGGATCCTTCTCTTAAACATATCTGGCACACATTTCAGGAACACCAGTTTTAACATGTTCGTATTTCCGTCGTAAGAAATTAGAGTTTGTCGCGGATTTCAAGGTGAACATTTTGTATTACAACAATTATCATCACGAAGTCACACTCCAAAACATTATAATCTGAAGATTAGTTTCATAACTTCGCGGAAAGAAGGAAAGTTCAACACTGAAAAGGATAATGATTGTGCATGCAACTTTATTCAAGTTATAATCTACACATTTAGAAATAGCCCTATAGGGCCAATTACCACAACATCGAAGTCAGATATATCTTGAAATCAAATACAGGACTATGAGCTTCGAATTCAATAAAAAAAAATGTCCCAATTATGGACTAAATGAAAAACAAAAATAATGGTATTACTGTTCAAATTGTTACAGGGTAGTGGCAAACACGTTTCCGAATAATATAAACAGCTCTGCATGTTGTTCGCCTTGGTGAATCCATGTCAGAAAACTGTACCAGTGTTTTAAAAACCGTCTTACCTTCTATCACTTATGGCTTCAAGAAAATCGAAAACCCGGTTCAGTGCTCTAACGGGAATATTTCCCCGCATACGTCCATTTCACCTGTGTTTCACGTCAGCTTGGAACATTTTCCGTTAAGTCAAGTTTAGATTTTGATAACATTTCCCTTCTCTGATGTACGACTCAGACGTATTATATTTGCTGAAATATATTTTGCCACCTGCCGTTATTCATCAAGAAACATTCACAATGATTCGTTATATATTGATTTAAGCATTTGTTGCTAAACGGTCTAGTATTGGCTGACGTTGAAAATAGGCCTACTGGGGAGATGGATATATTATCCGCATCTTGTCCGGTTAAGCTGAAGTTATGCTGGGGAAGTCAGTTGGAATGTCGGATACTCCGAGAAGTCCATGTAGAGACGACAATACACGTATATTGCTTGGTAGTCTCATATCATCTTACGTACATTAACGCAGTAATTATTCCGGTATGTAGCCCATGTCTTATATACATGGGAATAGCGAGTATGGTGTGTTTCCAACGCTGAGGGGGTCCGTTGAAGAGTTAATCAAACTGAAAACCAAGTTCTTGCTCGTTGTTTCATTTTGCTTTACAAGCTATCGAAATTGTTTGCCTTCTAAAACGTGATTGGAGGCCCAGATGATAGGCGAACACCTGGGCTATATAGACCTGCGTATGTTCTCGTGCTGACGTAAGGTCTAGGTTACGCTAAACGAAAAACAAATGCTTACGCGGCTTGATTGCTTTGGCTGGAGATTATGTAACGAGAGGTCTGGTAAATGAATTCCAGTTCCGCTGCATGGACCCTTTTTTCTCTGCAGAACCATTTGCCTGGCCTGTCGTAGAGAATAGCCCGGAGTGTTGTTTTTTTTATTTAAGTTCGTCTCATATAGAATCCATTCCAGTGTAGACTTGTCTGTCATTTGGTTCATCCACTTCCCAACTATGAAATCCATGTTAAATAAATATCCACATGTATTTGCGCTGAAATATGCACAAATCGTTATAATGCTTAACGAGTTTGTATTTCTTTATTGTATCTGACTTGGGCAAGACGTCTTACTCAAGCAAAATTGTCTTTGTGAATCGTGTATAGACGTTATTAGAAAACAAACATGACGACACGCATTTTGACATTACAGCCTTCCAGAATATGTAATGTGTATTTGACATACATGTTCCTTGATGGAATTGTGAATGAGCCAGGATATAGCAACAACATAATGACATTGCTGAACATATTATACATATTATCTTCTGAAATTGTTGTAAAATGTATAACACCGATAAGGGAGAGCGTGTCAACATGAACACGCAATTGATCGGTGCAATAGATGTTGTGTTTTACCAGGTAAGGAAGTTAAGTTCACTTTCATGACGAAGGTCTGATTGCAGACTATAGCTGGCGGAGACACAGCACACAGCATAGACGAGGAACCCCTTGTTCCAAAATTCATTTAGAGTGATCATTTAACCTCATAGCCAGAGGATTAAGTGTTTATTGAGGCGTTTCTATGAAGATCCACATCTTCAGTTAAAACTATATCTATATTATTCTGATCAATAATGCCACATTACAACTTGAAATCTTCAAAATTTATAATAATTAGGCCTATCTCGATGACTAGATTTCAAATTTCAAACAACATTTTCGTCATACATGAGAAAAAATGTGTTTGCATGTTAACAATAATGCACAAAAGAACAAGTTCCAGACATAAAGAAATATCTAGGAGCGTCCCTCGAATACCAGATTTCAAACTCTCTCTGTTTCCGCTTTATGTTTACAAAACAAAGAATTGATCATTGGTGTGTTTTTACGCAGCGCCGTCATGCTGTGGATATTCCGGGTTTACTGCATCAGCCGGCCATAGGTGCAGTTTTCATGTAAGACGGAATGTTACGCAGTTAACACGATTTTTTCACTTCTTTTTTATGAATAAAGCAATTCTGTGACATAGGTACCGAGCCGAAGGAGCGTGTTCAAACCGTCTTTCCCTTACGGTGAGAAAACAGAAATTTGCCTCGGTGCGCTAATCCAGTTTGCATGCTCCAAATAAGAGAAGCGACCTTGCGAATTTGGCATTGGCCAAGAAGTAAATAGTTTCGAACACGGTCAACATGATTTACGGCTTCTACCACTGACGTAGTTACACCTAATTGTGGAAGCCTCCTATGTACCTGATATTTTCGATAACAGATAAGTGGAGAAAAGACTGCGTTGATGGGGCGAGATGCGTACCTGTGAGTATGTGTGCAGTGTGATGTACCTTGCCTCGTGTCTAGTCTCCCCGGGGGATAGGGTCATCTCGGGCTACAAACAGTCATCGTTTTCTTTCTTCATCACTGTCATCACCGTCTGCCCATCATTAGCTTTATATACTGATTCTCACAGTTTGTCTACGCATAGATTGTGTGAGTTAATGTCGTTATTATGTAAGAGACAGTGCTACGAACTCTTAAAACCAACACAAACGTCACACTTTATACTCACTTACCACCACCGTATATCACATATAGGGAAACAATCTGCAAATATATAGCATATTACATACATATATTAACATGCAGTAATATTAGAACACCAGATGCACTCAACAGACAACACGTTTATTTGACAACACACATATAACTTAACATTCGGAATATATTTGAACTGAATAAGTTTATATTGCTCTTAAAATTGTTCATGGATATATCAATACTCCCCTTTACTTCCTGTAAATGTCCGAAAACACTTCTGTCTGCCATCTGAAAATTACCCGACTAGAAAAAGCCTTATCAACCTCAAAACTCCTCTTTGTTTGACAACCTCTCTTGCCTCACATTAGGAACCACAGGTGCTCGTGAGTGGAACAAACTGTCAACCACAATGAAAGAAATCACACAACCCATTGTTCAAAACTTTCCTAAAACACTTCCTTCGCAATCAATAGATTCGAACAGTTTTCTGTTTTCGCTATTTATATATTTGGACTTGTATTGTATGTATATTTATATATATTCTATAAATCTGAAGGACCTACTGGTTAAGGCAAAACTTCCCTCTGTATCGGACGGGTTGTAACACTCATTCTCTTTACATA
>JAVFBX010235211.1:0-10645 GCA_034783855.1 Mopalia kennerleyi | reverse complement strand
TGGTCAATGTCGTCACTTGTCATCAACCGCCCGTCCCAATTTTCAATATCGTCACTTGTCACCAACCGCCCGTCCCAATGGTCAATATCGTCATTTGTCATCAACCGCTCATCCCAATGGTCAAAATCGTCACTTGTCATTAACCGATCGTCCCAATGGTCAATATCGTCACTTGTCATCAACCGCTCGTCCCAATGGTCAATATCGTCACTTGTTATTAACTGCTCGTCCCAATGGTCAATGTCGTCACTTGTCATCAACAGCCCGTCCCAATGGTCAATATCGTCACTTGTCACCAACCGCCCGTCCTAATGGTCAATATCGTCACTTGTCATCAACTGCTCATCCCAATGGTCAAAATCGTCACTTGTCATTTACCGATCGTCCCAATGGTCAATATCGTCACTTGTCATCACCAGCTCGTCCCAATGGTCAATATCGTCACTTGTCATCAACCGCTCGTCCCAATAGTCAATTTCGTCACTTGTCACCAACCGCTCGTCCCAATAGTCAATAGCGTCACTTGTTATCAACCGCTCGTCCCAATGGTCAATATCGTCACTTGTCATCAACCGCCCGTCCCAAAGGTCAATGTCTTCACTTGTCATCAACCGCTCGTCCCAATGGTCAATATCGTCACTTGTCATCAACCGCTCATCCCAATGGTCAAAATCGTCACTTGTCATCAACCGCCCGTCCCAATGGTCAATATCGTCACTTGTCATCAACCGCTCATCCCAATGGTCAATATCGTCACTTGTTATTAACTGCTCGTCCCAATGGTCAATATTGTCACTTGTCATCAACCGCTCGTCCCAATGAAGAATAGGAAATATCTATCAGTTAGACGAAATAAATTTCTTTGAAATAATCAAACGTCACATTGTCATACCGTGTGTGTGTTAACCTATATAATGTTCTGGCGCAAACATTCGCACATAACTAATTCATTACAAACACCTACCTTTTATGATAAGGAGAAGAATACCTCTTTTTGTCATTTTCCAGATAAATGTTCTGGAATCCTTTCATCCAAGAAATCTACCAGGTTAATGGCACTTTAAATACAAGGCCAGCTATGGCATTAGGGAAATTGAACAATGTCCACTGAGAAACATTTTATTATTTATCCTCAGTAAACATAAAGTTATTTGACAAAGTTCAATTTGTCTTTATAGACTAAAACAAATGAGATATCTTAATAATGATTCACGATCAGTGAACAATACAACCACAGTATGGCTTTCATATTTATACCTATTCTGCGAAATTCGCTTCTAGATATACAGTTACCGGATTCATTACACAACGTTAGGTGCTTAATCTGCCTTTAACACGCCTATTTCTAACTTTGTAATATATTTCGATAATATATATTGAATACTGGGGAATACAAACAAATCTCCACAGTATATATAAAGTTAACGGTATATTTAAAGTTAATTAGATTTTTGTCTTTGAGTGAAATAACTTTAAGCATGGCTTTAAACCCCAGCCAAATAAACACTATTAAGTCATTGCGGTAAAACTCTTTTCCATTTATCACCGACAGCCATTGTCAAAGGAAGAAGCTTGCTCAATGAAAACTACAGCGGCTACATGTGTAAAGAAATAAAAACGGTTGCCATGGTTGTTTTTACCTCGTGAACCCCTTATCAATCTAATTCGCTCTGCATAGCTACATCAGAAAACGTAAAACAGGGGAAAGCAACCGTGACTTTTACGACTTATCCAGTGTCAATTGGATACTTAAAGAAAATGATTAATTTTAGTGCCGTGTAAGGCATACCAATGACCGTCCACACGCTTTACTGCATTGTATCACATCGTTACATTCCCAATAACGGCTGCATGCAAATTGCTCAATAACTTTAATGATACACTGTGTAGGGCTTAATAGGCATACGAGGTCTTGGCAATGTGTATTTCGTATAAATTAGTTTCTTTGAACCATGTTAGCATACAAGCGCCTCACTTGACCTAAGAACAATGTTAATTTAATTTACACACATCAGCCACCTATGATTTTTCTTCAGATATCCGGGAGAAACGTGGAGTAGTTTAGAAACGAAAACAGCCATGTTACGATGATCTACGCTTTAGTGCATCCTTGTGATAGTACTGAAACGGAGAAGAAAATGTAAATAATAGGCATATGAATGATAATCTTCATTTCTCAAATTGCAAAAACATCTTCGCCCCTTTAAATAATTATCCAAGTATCTATTGCATTATAAGCATTTATGTGTTTCCTTTTGTGAACGGGGATTTAAATCTATCTCACTTCATAGTTGGGTTCTCTGAACGGTTATGATAATTGAGCTTTGTATAACGGGGGTAAAATCTGAATAATTCATCTTCCAGGCCTAAATAGATAACTTAAAAACTTACTGTAGTGGCAAGAATTGCACTCAGTACTGTCCAGAATGTACCAGAGTTTATCTGGCCCAGATCCAAGATTAAGTACAGTATTGGTGCACTTTGTGCGTTAATCTAGGTATGCTAGTACCGTCATCGCATATCAAAACCTCAGCTTTTATATTTTAGGCCAACCTGCCTTGAATTGCATAAAAAATGGTGAATGTTAAAAAGGTTTTTTGTTTTTTTTTCGCAGTTATATAAGAACCCCCATGTACTATAAGCACAATAATTTAACTCGTACAGCCTATAAATGTTCGCTCAAAGTACTGTTTTAGGATAGTCGAGTGTTGATATTTAAGGATGAGAGATTTTTTGTATCTATTTTATATATAGGTAATTGACTATCTGGTTGCAGCTAGAAAGACCAAAAGTCGAATCTCGTCAATCATGCGTTTGTTAGATCGGCAGGTCGAAATTACTTTAGCGAGCCCTGCTTACTAAATGTTTTTACTCTACACATACAAAAGCTATTAAGTTAAGCCCTTGTAATGATAATATTTATTTGATAATATTTCCATCAATGCCAATGTTACGCTGGTTTTGTTTAATTTTGATATGTGTTGCGGTAAAAAATACATAGTATTCACTAACATACTAGCGTTCAACAGATATTGTAATTCTCCTGCAATACCGCATATAAACGTTATTTACTTGAATTAAAAATAATTATATGTTCCATAACAATTGCATGCAGGACTTGGGAAGATCCTTGTATGTATGAAGCACGGCATGCATCTACAAATACACAAAATCATACATTGGTGTTTGTTTTTGTTCATTTATTTATTAATTTGTTTTTGAGCCATAAAATTGCTTACCTTTGTTACAATTTAAATTTTGAGATCCATTAACTCGCTCCATGAATTCTTGTTTAATAAAATAGTGTTATTGGTGATAGGTAAAAAGTCTTCTTGTTTATGTATGTGGGATTGGAAATGAAATATGTGTCTGGTATCGTATGCGTTTTGATTTCATCGTTTTAATTATATGTGTAATAGCATAGGTATTATATTCTGATTTTGTTTACTGCACTCGTAGAAATAATGGTTCTTTGAAGGTTCTTTAGATAAAAGGATTATTTTATATAGAATCATTACAACAAACACGGTTCTTTGATGTAAAAAGGGAGAAAAAAACTTCGAACAGTTGCTGTGAGGGTTCCATACAGAAACTTACAGGGTTCAATTAGAGCCATATGTTTCTAAGAGTTTATGGTACATTTCATTAATATCCGCTGTGATCATTATGCGTTTTCTTTCAGTGACTATAACAGTATCATTAATTCTTGGTGTATGCGCTTCCACAAAACTGATTCGATATCACAATATTAGTTCCTTCACTGTGATACTGCTGATGTTAAACCAATGTTCTAAGTCATATGAACTAAGCCAGGTTCGGCACATAAGAAAACGTCCTTCTTTAGATGATCTAATTAACATCAAGGCTGGGATTCTGGTACAATGTGAATGGGTTTAATTAGCTTACTTATGCATCCTCACGTTTCCTTTTACAAGAATTGTCCATTTACTTTGCAAGATAACACTCTGATGGTCAAGTTATCTGGTTTCCATGTCAACCATCAACAACTTACGTATAAAGTCACTCACTATGCCTGGAAAAGTCTTCTCACTGTGAACCCTTAAAGTAAGATTTTACACGGATATAATAAAACATATTTATGCCACTCAATAGCAAAAAGTAATAAAATCTGAGTTATTTGGTATGATTTAAGATAGGATTTCGTCTTGGTGCTATGATGTATTTTGTCTTCCACAGTTCTGAGGTCGTTAGCAAAACATTGATTCATTAAGGTTTTCCTTTTTTATATTATACCTAAAAATTATTACATATTTAACACATAACAATTGGCTTAGCGCACTGTTTCACACCGTTTTGTTTACCAATGTGATGTTGATGGTGAGAAGTGGGATCCACACATAAGGCAACCCCGTGCTAGTCGCAATTCAACCTGAAAGGTTTCAACGAATTGAATACTAAACACCTAACGTTTCAATCCGCTGTTCCACCATCGTACGAAACGTTGGTTGAGATCTGACGTCTGTACCTATTTGCCCTAGCGAACATTGAGTTTTTGCTGTAATTTTCCTACTGTAGCAGCGATTCTGTGATTATGCATACATACAAGCAAACAACATTGCGCTATAAAGCTCTGGTCAGCTGATAATAGGAATATCTGTTCCGTGAAGGACCGCTGTCATTAAGTGCTATGGAAAAGTTTAATTAAACACCCACTTGAACACATGCGTTTATACAGTTGCATATCTGTGTACTTGAAGACCTGCCCTATACTTGTGAATACATTTAGGACAGATGAACTTAATTAACTGTATGGAAAAAAATCGTTTTATTCATAAAAATGGTAAGCCTTTTGTTATCTCAAATCCTATTAAAGCAAATCATGGTTGCGAAAAGCAATAGAAGAGTCTCTCCAGTGTTCTGGGATATAACTAGTGCTTTAATTACGCCTTCTTGTTAGAACGTGGAACAATGTTGACATTTCTCGCTACATTTCAGCAGTATACCGGACCTTATCCCCAAATACATGATGCTTTATATATGAACAAGCACTTGTTTGCTCGAGCAAGTGAACACAATAATCTAGGGCCGCGTAAAGAAGCTCGCTAGGTGTCTAACTTTGAACTTTTAGATATCTGTACAAGGTACTCTCGCCATCGGTAATGCTATATTCGTAAACGTGGTGAAACTAAACTTTCGGCTTGCATTCTACTTTTGGCCAGCAGAGTATGTTACAGTAGATTATATAAGTTATAAAACACCTGTTTCCGTTATGTCGTTTACAGTATTGCGCCAATCACCTGTTTATATATAAAACTCAACTGATCAGTAGCTGTTAATAAGAAAATCAGTCAAAAGAGATTTCAGTTTTGTAGAAGAGTCAGCAATAATAAAATGTAGAAATCGAAACGTGACATTGTCCATGACGCTTAAAAGGTTATGAATAATACGTGTGGTTTGGTAATTTAGAATCAACAGTGTTATCTTCCGGATTCGTTTACAATTGAAGCAGGTTTTATTTAGACAGTGGGGACGTGATTTCAGATCGGGAAAACTGTTTATTTTAAATGTATGCTTTCCTTTAACTAACAATGCGACAGACGGAACCCTTTTTACGTAATGTCTGAGCGAGAAATGAAAGCTTTTAAGAAACGTTTTATCTGGTTAAGTACAATTAAGGTTTATCGGAACAAAGTCCTCGGTTGGACTGGGTGGTAAACTATGGGGTTTTAATTGTGATCAGACAAGTACGTGACTCGGGAATCCAGTTTAATTCAAGTTCATCTCAAGTTTCTGTCTGAGGCTCAACTGCTGTACTGATTTCTCTCGTATCGCTGATCACCACATCAACAAGGAAATTGGAAGATTCGACATAGATGTGATGCTGTTGACTGGGTGACTTTCTCAAAGCCTCCTACCCTTATCACCGTCACGACCGGATTCTAACCAACAGGCAACAATCAACAATCTATCATTCTAATTCTTCACAACAGGCTTAAGCAGCCTTCTCTGATCTTTATACCAGCTGGTATCACCCAGATGTTCATGTCTTCCTAGACTTACTAGTAACACGCGGAACAAAGGATTCCTCTGAACTTCATTACTTTTGTGTTATGGATCATATAAGAGATTCAATCGGATCCTGTAAAAGATAAAAGGAATAGACATCCATCTGTTTGGAGATGTTCACTATTTCTGTCCGACCAGACGAAAATGTCAGGGGTTTCTTGCCAAATTGACCACTTGACCGATGGGTATTGGGAAATGTACAATGTTCTGCGCAAGTGGATGAAAAGAATTTTCTCGCTTTTTAGACATGTTCAAAATAATAAAAGCTTGTTTTTTCTCATTGCGTAGGTTCTTTAGTCTAGTTGTTCAATGAAGACTAACTTAACAAGTTATATGACTTATGCCATTTTAGCCTACTGTAATTGAGCGAAACGTGTTCACTGAAAACGTTGATCTTATATAAATGAACTATGCCAAGAAGTCTCCAGGGTCAATTACAAAGTCCGCTGTGGTACCGCCGAAAGTGAACAATCGCAGACTGAAGAAGCATTTAAAAAGAACCCTTTGTGGAGTGTTTGGACTAGGTAATAGCTCGAGTCTGAGACGCTCAGATAACACTGCGCATCTCACTCACCATTAAAAATAAAGCTGTTTTACTAGAGCCAATTCTATACGTGTAAAACCAATACAAGTTCTATCGGAAAGGATAATTAAGGAGTTCGATTTCCACCGACCTTCTTCTTGCTACTTTTCATGACCACAAAAGGCAGAAGAAACGGATACAAATGACTTGGAGAGTAGGAGCTGAATTATATGAGATAAGCGCTAAGGGATTTTTTTTCAATTGTCAGCTGTCTGAAAGAAATGTAATGCAGAAAATGTTTACCACTCTGTAATACTGAGTTAAATCCGAACAGACGCTATTATCTCTGCTTTATTTCACAGAGCCGATGTAATCTCCGCTCGATTGCCTATTCCCCTTACATGACACTTATCGGTCTCGTTTGACTAATCGATGCCAGCCACAAATTCTGACTGTCCCCAGGCCTATTGCACTGACCTCTCTGCTAACGAGCGTCGACCAAGAGTTTCTCTAGTACAAGGGACAATACTCCGGAAGCCACAATTAGTTAAATTGAAAGATGTACATGAATAAATTCAATTTCGGCCAATCAGCTCTTCTTTGATGTCTGCTAATAATACTAGACGCTTTATTCCTATGCTGTAGACACGGAACATAGACATATCTATCTTTAGAAAGTTGAGATAAGAAGGCTAGCTATTTTATAACATATGCAATTGATGTACATTGTTGCCGCTTTTAAAAGCGGATACCCAAAGATATCGATCAGTTAAATGTAGTCTACGCTCAATACGTGAGATGTTCGCAGTAAGGAAAATAATTTTAATGAAAAGGCACTGGTTGGAATATTTGTCCAATTAACTGATTGTACGCAGTGCAACTGGAGAGAAAAATAGTTACGATTAGATACACTTTTTTTTGTGTTGAGATTTCTAGAATATGCGGTAATACTCTCTGAGTTATTACTTGTTCTAGTTTAAAATGCTGCAGTGCATGAGTGAGTCCGGCAATCGCGGGGGTGGTTTTTACAAGCTTTCCTCCTGGTTTTCTACCATAATTAGGCAAGGAACAGCTAGTGTAGAATGGACAGTCCGTCGTCATATAAGCGAAATACTATTTAGTACGACGTTAAACTCCAATCAATCAAACAAATAAAAATGCGGCACACGCGAATCAAAATGTTTATCCAAATGGGATTCTGTTTACGTTCGTCAATGTAGTTTATTGAACACATAGATTAACAAGCGCCCAAGAAGAATAAACGTTGATTTCCGAGCATATTCACAATAAAAAACACTGTGCCTAAACTCCAAAAGCTCGTGAATCGCAAAGATATATATAATATTTGTGGGCAACTTATTCGTTGGATTAGGCAGCAATCAAAAAGGTCCCGGCGGTTTCAAAAAAATAATGTATTTGATCCCGTCTTTTGGGCTTGTGATATGTGGCGATAATCTGTATTTACGGGACAGATAGACATCTATGTACTAGGCCAAGCGTAACGAAACGTTGCTGGAAAAATATGTATTTATCCATCTAAGCTGCAGGAAACCTAGCGAAACTGGTCAAATTGGAAATCAAATTCCTCTTTATTTGGTAAATTATATGTGAGGTAAAAACTTATCACATGGAAGTGATATTTCTGTTTATGTCTCTATCGTTTGAATTATTCATGTGTTTCTTGTTGGCCTTGTTTACATTTATTTTGCGTGTAGATTCACATGATGAAAATCTAATCGGTTCTGGTCATCATGATTAAATATAATATACTACATGGTACGAATAGAGTTTGGGAAATAATGTTTCGGGAGTAATAAAGCACAATTGATTGATTGAGTGGTTTTTCAATGGCACTGCTGTATTCTAACAATAATATCTACTAGAACAGCTGTTAAAAATTGTTTGTTTTGTTTCAAACATTACTCTACCTCCAGTGCTTTGTAAACCAACCTTGTTCCGCAACAACCAAACTACATCCTAGCCATAGGGCACTACACAACACAGTGCTCAACATATACACATCTGATCAACGTAATACTTTTTATTGTACATTTTGCGCTGGACATTTCGAGACACTTAAATTGTAAAACAGAAGCAAAGAGGCAAACAGTGACTTATTCAATCTACTTATATCTACGAAAGTGCATATAAAACGTTTTGATGGGAAAATTGGGAAATTAGATATCAGAGGCTATATAAATCCTGTTTGCAACAATATTGACACAAAGAGACAGTCATCAAGTGCGGAACCATATCATGTTTGAAATACTACTTATATTTCCATATTACCGTTATTGAATAAAGAGGTGTGGTTGCTATGGAAACACATTATCGGGTCTTTGTCTTTTTCTAAAGTTTAGTTCATAGCATCATATTGAAACTGTACAGTCATAAACGAATATTGACAGATATCCTATCACTGGATCACTTCCCAATTCCCCTACTATTGATCCGCCTTTTATTTCTGCTGAGAGATTTATGGGTATCATACTTTAACCATCGTAAATCGATGGAAGTTGATTGTGCGTACACCAGTGGGTAAACAAACAGGAAAGCATATACAGATTAGATTATGATTCTGGGCGTAAGTAAGAACTTCAAGTCGAAAAAATGTGCAGGCAGCTCGTTGTCGGTTTTTTATGTTGTGAACCCGGAAACTATTACTGATAATGAAAACAACCGAAGTTGATATTTCTAAGCGGTATAAAGACAAATGGATGAACAGTTAAGACACCTTACATCTAGTCCGACTTTGCTTCATTCTTCACTTGAAAAAGTTTCAGACTAATATCAGACATGTATTACTTTTCTAAATCTCTATTGTTTGATTTTTTCTTTCTACGCTACTTATTTTTCTTCAACTTTATTGAGAAAGAGAATGTAACAAGTTCGTTCTAAACTCTCATATCGCTTTTGTTTTGTTAAGTATGATTCTTATTTTTGTAAAACATTAACAATCAATATTTTTACAAATAATTTATGCTACCCGATCACTAATTTTACTGTTTATCAGCTGGATATTGTCAACTGCAACAGCGTACTCCTAACATTTGGAATTAACTGACGTGTCTTACAATTCATCCAGTGACTGACCACAACACAACGTCGATGCTGTATGCTTCTGTTATTGTGTTACCTTACAGTGGAGAAATGAAACGAATATATCCTGAATGTGACATTTCGATTTCTGCGATCGCTGTTTACATCCGACTTAAGGATGCTTCACCAATGTAACGAGTTTGGCTTGCCAATCTTTGGCAAAAACTTTCGAGGAAATCCGCGATCATTACATTCACTTGAAAGACCAGAAAAATGATAGAAACAAGAAGAAGAAAGGAATGCAATTAAGTTATCTCTCCAAATATAAGAAATTTCATCGAGCAAAAAAATTGTTGTAAATCAGTCAAAGAAATATCATAGTCGATATGATAAACAAAAAGGAGGTTATGAAGCGCGTCAAGTTAAACTTGACTTTAACCCATATCATATAACATTTGGAATAGAAGCTGTCATTATACTGTGATTTAACGCTTATACATGAGGTATGGTTGCTATAGAAACCCATTAGTTGATCTTCGTTGTCTGAATAAAGTTAAATTGACAATATCAGCGTGAGATTGCGCAGTCATAAACGAAAATTGAGAGATATCCTACCACTAGATTACTTTCCAATTCTTTTCCTATAAATTTGCCCTATATTTCTTGTGAGCGATTTGTGGGTATCATCGTTCCAAATCTGACAAATCAATAGTTGTCTGATTGATCACACACCAGTTGGTAACAAACAACGATTTATCACAGATCGTCAAAAAACACCACATAGCAAAGTGGTTACATGTAGGAGAAGACGGATGGTTTATGTTTCAATAATGGCATGTATAAATACAAACGCGTTGTCTACATTGCTTGACGATTACCTATCATGGAGCTTAGTTATGTCTTTAAATTTGTTTATACTTTAAAGGGAAAGACGACTGATTTTCTACCTAAACCTATTATTTTTATTGCATATTTTCAAAAGCCCGCCGCACACGAGAGCCAAATGCTGAGCTATCAGCCTCGAGTAACTAAAATCTCACCGTCTGCGCACAGTTT
>JAVFBX010235200.1:0-10646 GCA_034783855.1 Mopalia kennerleyi | reverse complement strand
TACTGCTCAGATCATCAGAGTAATATTTAAAATATAGCTTCTTCATAGTTCTAGGTGTGCACCTGACCTTTCTTTTTCGTAAATTTAAAAATTCAAAATGGCTTCCATTAACAATTTCTTGTTATCTCCATTGTCAGAAACTATGGTTCGGATCAGATTCATATTTCTCAAACTGGTTCCCCATACAGTCTGGTTGTGCACCTGACCTTTTTTTTCATGGGGTTGAATATTCAAAATGGCTGCCAGGCAGCCATATAAAACTTTTATAAGGAGTCAATCTTTCAATGGTGGGCGTCAAGATCCATTCATGGATCTCTTGTATTTTGGTCATGTCCACAGCGCCCTCTATAATTACATTTGTTAAGTGTTGAATAACGTACAATCCTTCTTCATCAGTAGCCGGGATCATCCCGGACTTCATATAAAGTACAAAATAATTAAAACTTAATATCACACAAGCCTTCCTTATGTAATAGCAAATAATACCTGAGCTGCTCGCTCTATACTACTGATGTGCCTGGTTTCACAAAATTGCTGCTTGCTCTTTACTTCTTATGTACCTGCAGTGGTTACACAAAATTCTGAGTTACCGTTCGTAGTTTGAATCCAATATGACAATTTAGAACCCAATATGGATTCTATCGAATCATCACGTTGTACAAATGGAGGGATTTTATTGGATAATACATCCAAGTGTATAATAAACTGCTTTAAGATAGATAGCTGGATCTAAGACAAGCCATGTTCAAAATAGTAACAACACGGTCAATAAAATCCGGATCGTCAGAGGAAATCTTCAATTGGCATTTTTAAACTAGGGTTAGGACGCGGCTCTGCGATTGATCAATTTTGCAAAACACGAATAATTTTTCGAACCTTATTTTAATTGGTTTAGAAGGATATAGCATCGACAGCAGGACAACTGTGCGACAGTGCAAACACAGACATTAAAGTCGGTCAGGCTTATGCTGACCCTAAAATTTGTTATATAATCAGGTCATATTACCTGAATGCAGTTACTAGTTTAACACATTACCATCAGGTGTCCCTTCTTGTCTCAGTTACAACAGGTATCTCTATTTTATTCTCAAACGTTGCATCCTTACATAGGGTACTGCTTACCCTATAAAGTGGTGTATTACATAGGCGACGGAAGTGTTTGGTGGGGGTTGGGGAGAGGGGGGATTGGTATAATGAATTTTCTTATAAGTATTCCCTTATAGTGTATCGCATCAACGTTGTTTATTCCGATTGTTATTAGAAGGATATAAGAAGGGTGGAAATTTCAACATATCCAAGATAATTTTACAATTTCTGGATAACCCCTTCTTGTTTTGTGATAGAACACAACGTTTCGATACATATGCCTGTATCATCATCCGGTGTAAATCGGCTAAATAAAAATAGGAGAGGCTACCTCTCCTATTTTTCTTTAGTGCTTATCAGATACATTTCTGCTACTTGTATTTTTGTCACGAAACGAGACACTGAATTTCTAATAATTTATTTAACTTCTTTCGTCAGTATTTTGTGAAAACTGTTATACTTAATGCGTGAACACGATCCAAAAGCGATAAAACATTAATAAAATAGGGACCACGAAGAAAGAAAGTACAAATTTCCTGTATGTTCATGTTTAACTATTAACGGAATTCTGAATCGGGAAATTCTCTCTTCCAGCTAAAATAGAATTAACCAAACAGAAACACTCACCATCATGAACTGACTAAAAACGGATGTTGTAATTAGATCAAACGTAGATGGAAATCCCATATACGGTCAGATATTGAGCAACTTATATAAGATTGTGTACCTTGAGAGAACCCATTATCTTGAAAAAGGAAACAAACCAATATTTCAGAGGAATCCTACTCGCAACTTTCTATCAGGTGACAATTACTACACAGTGATCGTTATAGTACATTAGCTGAATTAATTTGTGTGGCAGAGATTTTTAAATATGTGCTTGTATTTGGCGAGGGAAATTGTTGAAGTTAGCAGCTTCGTTTGTGTGCTACAGGCTAGCTTTCAATACACGCCGATACTTTTTATATAATAGTTACGAAACGCTTTCAAGATAGTTGATGAAGCAAGCGAAAACAATTTGCCCGCGTTGGGCTCAGAAGGAACAAATAGAGTACAGCCTCATCGGTTTGTTTTCTCTTTTGCAAACGATAGTCAAAGCTATATACATACTAAAACTTTACGATTTTTACTTGCAGGGGAATTGACTGGACCAGCACAATGGAATTCACCGAAAGAAAAATATCCGAGGCAAACCGATTGGCTCGAATTTGGCAAACATTTGGTATCTCATTTGCAATTATTAGCGTGGGTCTTTTGGTTACACTGTTAGTCATCGTGACGAGACCCGACAAGCCCACACCAGCGAATATAGTGACAGCTTCACCAGATCCCATTCCAATTTGTACCGAACCTTGTCCATCGCCTGAAGTTGTACAACAGTCCGATCCTGAAAATCCAAGCCCTTTTCAAGATTTGTCCTCGAAAGAGATTCAAGCTGTACATGATTATCTATTTAACCAAAGTCAATTGAATCTCGTACCAGTCAAAGACGCAACGGTCAACTCCAGCTATATATTTGCCATTGATCTTAATCTGCCTGACAAATCTGACATCCTGGCAAATTTAGACAGACAAGACCAGAAACCAATCCGCTCTGCGAAAGCTATCTTATATCGGGGTGATCTTGAACCGCCAATTGTTCAGGAATTTGTGGTTAGTCCTCTTCCAAAACCAAACTACCATGATCATGTACCAAATAACACCTACACTGAATATCCGATCCCATTTGATAGCCGACCAATGTCTGCTCCAGAAATTACCGGAGTTATGTCTGTTCTTTACAAATGCACCATTGCAATTAATGATTTACTGGTAGAGAGTTACGGGGCTGGATCACACAATTGCACAGACAAGTGTATTTTCTTTGACTATCAGACACAAGTTAACATACCAAATATAGATCGTCAAACTGTGTTCATCGGTTTCAGAGATGTTCTTGGATTTCACCTTCATCCTGTTGGAATAGAGATTGTCGTGGCTCACCCAGGGGCAAATGTTGGGAATTGGACAATAAAACATATAGTCTATAACGACCAAATCTTCAGCAGTGCCGAGGAACTGATGTCTCGGTACTCTGCAGATAACTTGACAAAGAAGACATTTCACTTTCCTGATGATGTTGAATATTCCAGTTTCCAAAGAAAGGGAGACAATCCATCATATAACCAGAAAGGTCCAAGAATGTATGACGTTGATGGCCCACGATACAAGGTTAAAGGGCAATATGTAGAGTATATGGATTGGAGCTTTCATTTCAGGGTTCCATCAATCCATGGCGTACAGCTGTTTGATATTCGTTTCAAAGGAGAGAGAATTGCGTATGAAATCAGTCAACAAGAAATGTCGTCTTTCTACTCTGGTCATTCACTCTTCATTCAGAATTCGCAGTATCTTGATCTATCTTTCCTCTTTACTAAATTTGAGATGGTTAAAGGAATGGACTGCCCGTTACACGCCTCATATTTGGATGCATTTCATCTTTTGGATTCAGACGAAATTTCTCACAGGAAGAATGTGGTGTGTATTTTCGAGTACAACTCTGATATGCCGTTAATGAGACATTATGCTAATGACTATGACGGTGGTTATTTGTTTTATGGGGGAGTTTCTGATTATTATTTAGTTCTGAGAACTATTGAACCTGTTTACAACTATGACTATATTGTGGACTTCATGTTCCATAGCAATGGTGCCATCCATGTGAAGTTGGCTGCAACGGGCTATGTGGTAAGCTCGTATATGTATGACTTTGAACAAGAAAAGAGATACGGGTTTCCCATTCATCATAATATCATGGCTCCTCTGCATCATCACATGTATCATTTCAAAGTGGACTTGGATATAAAAGGAAGGAAGAATCGCTTCGCCACGTATGATGTATCGGTTGAGACAATACCTAATCCGTGGTTTCCAGGTGTGAACAAAACTCAGACGTTTGTGGAACAGAGGGATCGCGTTTCAGAGTTAGATGCCAGGATATTCTATGATTTCGACTCACCAATGAAATATGTTGTGTATAATGAAAACTCTACGAACAGTTTTGGTTCCAAACGTGGTTATCAGATTATCAATAGTGCTATGTCTAAATTTCTATTACCAGACGAGGGTCCTGCTAGAAGTACAAGGTGGGCCAAATATCAGATCGCTGTCTCAAAATTTAATGAATTGGAGAGATTAAGCTCATCGATATATACCAGCAACCCTGGACTGCCCCCGCTTGTAAATTTTGATCAGTTTACAGATGACGACGAATCTCTTATAGACGAGGACTTGGTTGTTTGGCTATGTATGGGCATTCACCATTTACCAGTTTCTGAGGATGTGCCTTCTGTGTCACTACCAGGCATGACGAAAAGTTTCTACCTACGTCCGTTTAACTATTTTGATGAAGATCCAAGTGTGTCCTCTCGTGATGCAGTCTTCATTGTTCCAGGTAAAGACCACGCCAACATTACTACATACCAACGCCCCAACGAAGCCAACTGTGTGCCGAAGAAGTATGGACCTCTTCAGTACGACGGAAAGTGGTAAATTTATAATCGCACATGTGATGAAGCATTTGTTTCTGTATTACTTGTCACTATGTTAATGACTCATTTCAAACAAGAGCCAATCTTTCAGCATTCCTCTCCCGAAGACCTTGGAATTTTTAAATGCTATATACTAAAAATGTAACTACTTATGTATTCATTAGATAATTACAATAATAAGTATTTCCCGCGTTGATGTATCAGGCCCCGGCGATAATAAGATATTGTTATGGTGGTTTGCAGGACACGTGGGTAAAAATGACAATGTTGTTAGTGTGTGCTGTACGTTTCTAAAAAAAAGACAAGTTTGCAAATGAACCATCAGGGCAAATGTCGTCAAACAAATTGAGAGTATAACTAAGGTTTTTTTTAATTAATCAGCTCAATTAATCAATTTATTGACAAAACAAAAAGTAAAACAAAATTGATAGTCGTAAAATACACACCAAAAGTTGGAGCACGACTTCTGATGGTCCGATAAACGTGTCATCCCCAGTTTTAATCGATTTATAAAGCCTAGTACACGTGGGGCATGTCGTTCCTGTAATGCTGAATGAAGAATTAATATGATATTTACATGACTATCCAAATCGGGTCACCTATCAGTGAAGTCCTATACATTGAAGTTTTCTAAATAAACCACATTTTTGTTTTCATGAAGAGTATATCATATGAGACGAACAGTTGCAGTTTAGAGGTGAGCGTGGCGGACTGCTGATTTTTGTTTACAGGTCCGGATTCTCCATGCAGTCGGCCTAAGGTAAATGAGAATAACATGTTCATGTTCGAAGTAAGGTTTCGTCAAATAACAGAAATCACAACAATATAGAAATGGGCGAGGAATCGGTAATTAGTAGCTCAACGCAACCATTCTCTACAGGTGGCTAATCATGCTTTCTAAGGCTGCATTCGCGCCACTTCTCCGGTAGACCCCCGACTCAGTAGTGTCGCGTGGACAGACTCTTCCCGCGTTAACTTCGACCACGGCTAAAGAGTCTGTCTGCACTGCGTGTTAAACTTTTCAAAAAGAACATGGTTGTTATTTGTCCAATTAACGCACAGTTGGCTTTCTGATAAGTCAATTTAAAAAAATATTTCAAACATTTAAATCGAACCCAAAACGTTTGTATTCATTAACAAATAAATTTATTTGAGGTTTATTTGTTGAAGTTGAAAAATATTTAGTCCGTCCCTTAAAACACGTGTGACCTAGATCATAATAGTAAACAACTGATGGTCAAATTTTTCGCCATTCGTTTTGGCAAGCGCAGAACTTCAGACTGGTTTTTGTCCTTTGGCATCTTGTGAGCGCAATTGCTTAGACCGAAGATTAAAGAATTACAATGGAATCGTAACATCAAAATGTTTCCAGCTAAACAAAATGCATATTCGTAGTTCTGGGCTTAGGGCTAACAAAACACCAAACACTTATCTGAATTTAACACCAGGCATAACCTGAATCAAAACCAAAAATTTATCCCTAAACCTATAAACATTGCAAGATTTGCATATCTTACATAACACCTATAAAGTAACATGGAAATCTTTCCCAAACCCTTTTTATTTTAACTGAAAACACCCAGACTAAAGTCAGCTTATGTGGAATAGAATATTGCAGAAGTATAACTCCTCGTATATACATTCCACTACTACACGCAACGGTAAGAAAAAAGTAGAGTGTCCACTTAAATGAATAATCGCTATGTCTATGTGATCTGTAACCAGGCTGTTTATTACGTTGATTGAAATTTTAAACGTCATGAAAGTAATGTAATAAGAAAAGCATTAGACTAATGTCGATGTATTGATCGACATTTAAGACGGCTTGAGAATAATCTTGAGGACAAATATCGATATTCCGTGAAAGGCATTCGACAATCTTCTTTTGATAGGAACTGATGAGTATTAAACAACAACAAAATCATCAAGTTAAAGAAAGAAACATAAAAATGGATAGGAAACAATCCCATCAACCCAAGATCGTTATTAAAGAAAGATAACATAATTTACCGTCGAACAACGGAATTCCTTTGGATAGTCCACGAGCTATCTTAAAATTATCAAAGTTACACTATATTAGATTGAATTGTGTTTGCTGTTCTATTGGAGAATTTACATTCATAATGAAACTACTAACAAAACAAACAACAACAATAAAATCTGTGTGATTTGCCGTTAGGTTTTTTTCTATCCATTTTTTATCAATGGTGCGAGTTGTGTGCTGCCAACCAAAGAAACAGTTTTGCCCAAGTTTATATAACATGTAGAAATATAAGACCTAGTCCACTCATACTATGTTGATATTCTACATACAGCGGGTTTGGCTCTCCCAGAATCTGCAAGATTTAAGTAATTCAGTACGGAAATAAATAATTTGATAAATAACTTTATATTATATGGAAAGTTTTTCATTTATTGATTAATAATATTAATTCACTGGAAAAAATTCGATGAAAGAAAACTTTTCGAAGAAACCCATAACTTAAGTAATGAGATACAACGAATTAAATTATTTCTTTGTGTTTAAGATGAGAGAAACAAGAAGCAGAATCATTAGGGAAAATGTATATTATCACCGTGCAATAGTTATAATCACATTATCTCCCGGCACTGTAGTTAATGATATAAGGCGATTTTGCAAATAAATCATATGGGCATATTTATGGTTTCTGCCTAGATGTATTTTTGTTCAATTCTTTGAGAATTGTTGTAAGGCGTGAGCCGATCTATAAACGTTAACTTTGATATAGCCAAAACAAAGGGCATCAGCTATTTTAAGTATTTTATTCGGTAGTTGTGCGGCATAAACTTCAGCCAAACTTTTCTATCATCCTTTACAAGCGAGATAACTTATCCGACCAAGTGGCGTGTTGAGCCTATACCAAACACACAGTGTTCTGTTTCAACAATAAGATTTATTTTGGGAACGTCTTAAACTAAAAACAAAACACAGTATTTCGTGATTGATTGATTGGTGTTTTATGCTGTGCTTAGGGATATTTGACTTATATAACGGCAGTGTATCCCAACAAGCACAACCAAGATGTAAAAATTTGTCATCACATTGCAGTTTTCTTACCCCTTCTCCTGTTAATAGATGTACATCAGCAAACATGCAATAAGACATTAACTCGCCTGGTGTAATAAAATTAGACAATCGCGGCATTCCATGTCAGACCAGTATAAACTACATTCTTTTTTGGACTATGTCTACTCGGATGCCGTGTTCTTGTAATCTCCAAGCTGTTACGTCACATTCGTGTGTCTATTTTAAGTGAACATTCTTTCACCTGCACACACAGAAGATTAAGTTTAGTGAACATATCCTATTGTAACTAACCTTTGGCTGAAACAAACTTTGAATGAAAGTTTGTTGTTGTATTGTGTTTCATAGATTTCATAATTTTAAATTAAATCTAACAGATGATTGTGATATGTTTCATTGTGTAACAATTGTGTTGTGTTTGCTGTATATTCTGCAATGTTACATCATAATTACAAAACCAAGTAACCAGGGGACATAAATAGTTACACGAACACATACCAGCATCACAAGTACGTATTAATTTTAATACTGGAAACAGGACAAAATACTAAATTATTATTACAAAAATAGTAACACGATATGTCGGATCTTTGAATAACTGGCACTAGCCAGTTAATTATTCACTGACGGAGGAAGCTAATACTGTTCCGTCTTTTAAACTGAAATGAACCATGTTTGCTTGACCACATGTGTATCTTGAAAGAGAATTAATGATAGTGTATTAATGATAACCTTACAATGGAGACTTCTGCGGTGTGTCGGTCATTGGTCGGTGATGTACATGTTATTGAACAATAAACAGGATTCAAACGTTATTCATCAAATCCCCATCGTCAACAAAATCGTTGATGAGTAAGCCCGATTGAAGCTTCACGTTTCCTATTTCCTTTCTTGACTTTTCTATACTTATGCAGCATGGGATGGTAATTATGTACACAACACAAAGGGAAGGATGTATATTGTAAGCTCTGACGGTAGCTACCTTTGTAATTACTCTAGACCTAGCTGTTACTCTATAGTAGGCCTGTATGACTGCTTGGACAGTGGCTTCCTTTGTAATTACTCTAAACCTAGCTGTTATTCTATAGTTAGCCTATATGACTACTCTGACCGTAGCTTCCTTTGTAATTACTCTAGACCTAGCTGTTACTCTATAGTAGGCCTGTATGACTGCTTGGACAGTAGCTTCCTTTGTAATTACTCTAAACCTAGCTGTTATTCTATAGTTAGCCTATATGACTACTCTGGCAGTAGCTTCCTTTGTAATTACTCTGCACCTAGCTGTTACTCTATAGTAGGCCTGTATGACTGCTTGGACAGTAGCTTCCTTTGTAATTACTCTAGACCTAGCTGTTATTCTATAGTAAGCATATATGACTACTCTGGCAGTAGCTTCCTTTGTAATTACTCTAGACCTAGCTGTTACTCTATAGTGTATGACTGCTCTGACAGTACCTTCTTTTGTAATTACCCTTGACCTAGATGTTGCCCTATGTTATAAGACTGCTCTTATGGTAGCTTCCTTTATAATAACTCTAGACCTAGCTGTTACTCTATGGTAGATGCCTGCTCTTTGTTATTACCCCATAGGCCTATCTGTTACTCTAAGGTGTGTGCTCTGACAGTAGCTTCTTTTATAATTATCCTAGGCCTAGCTGTTACTCTATGGTATCTGACTTTTGACAGTAGGTTTCCTTTATGATCACTGTAGACCTAGTTGTTACTCTATGGTATCTGACTTCTCTGGCGGTACCTTTCTTTGTAATTACTCTAGACCTATATCCGTTACTCTATGGTAGATGGATGCTATGACAATAGACTAATTCACTATGGCACATGTCTGCTTTGATTCGTTTGATTGGGATTTAACGTCGTATTTAAGGATATTTTACTTATATGACGACCGATTATTCATTTCACAGCATTCCTTGGTTTGAACATGGTGGAAAACCGCATAAAAACCACCCCCGCGATTGCCGGGGCGAACTCATTTGACACACTTATACAAAAGTCCAGGATTCGAATCCCGGTAGAGGCAAGCACATTTTTCTCTCTTCCTTTATTCAAAATATATATCTGCTGTCGACAACCGGACTCGAACCTGTGGACGGTAAATCAAAGTATGACTAGAAGGCAGACTACTTTAAAAGCCAAGGCCGTGGGCTAGCTGCTGTAAGGTTTTTTGGTTATAACCGAGTAAGGTCCTTTCCCCAAATACAGTGTGGTACAGTGTTTGTGGGGGGTTTTTGTATTCGCAAAAGGAAATAGTTGTTGACGTTTACAACGCCATTTGATGGAAACCGGAAGCCGTTTTAACCCTATGCCTTACGTACATCCCACTTGGGCTTAAACCAGGACCATTTAAAATGAAGTGATATTCTTTCAACCGTTGGAAATTGTGTGGTCATAACCAGACACATTACAGCTGTATAAATACACCGGGATTATATTATTATCTCATTTAGCTTTTTTTTAAAGACACTAACAAATTTCATTATTCTTTAATCAAAGTTTGTTTCCATTAAAGGCTGACCCACGTTACACCTTGTTCAAACTTTGAGAAACTTGATTTTTCGTAGTTGTGGTTAAAAGTAAGGCGCTGCCTCGTGACTGCCTGGTAAAATAGTGCTGGCGGGTGTATATCCCAAAGTTTCCAATCTGCGTAAAAAAGCTGGTTGGCACTTGATGGTTATAAAATGCTACAACGCGTGTTTGAATCCGTTATCATTTTAGTTAAACGCTCGGTATATCAATTAATAGGAAGTTATAGTGTTATAGTGATCGTTCTGACAGTACCCACTTATGTTGAGAGATATACTATATCAACACTCATAGTTAATAATTTACCTAAATGCCCACAGTATTGGACTTTATCGGCTATTTTGGAGCAAACGTAACTTGGAATTCTGTAGAAGAATGTACAGTCTATGAGATATAATGTATTAGACACCGTCAGACTGTAAACTAGAATAGTCTTTATATAG
>JAVFBX010235189.1:0-10646 GCA_034783855.1 Mopalia kennerleyi | reverse complement strand
GTGACCGACCAGGAAAAAACTGGTCGAATCGGGGGAAAGGTCGACCAGCCTTTTCCTGGTCAATTCGACTAGCCTTTTCCTGGTCGATTCGACCAACCTTTTCCTTGTCAAGAATTTGACCAGCTTTTCCTGGTCGGTCACGACTGAACCAGATTTTTCCTGGTCGTTTCGACCAGATTTTTCTTACAGTGTTACCTGTGTCCATATACGAATCACCGATATTCCTCGTTTTTACTAACCCACTTACCTCTTTTCATAAACCACTCACCGTATTCCTCAGTCTAAAAAAACATACTTAGACCTTTTTAAAAACGAAACAACGATATTCCCTGTTCTTGGAATTCCACTTACGTCTCAGATATCCTTCGTTCTTAGAATCAAACGGTCATATAAATTTACTAAACTATTGTAATGAACTCACTGACGATATTTTCTCTCATATCTCTCTGTTCAACCACGAATCACCTATATTCAATGTTCTTTAAATCCCTCTTATAACTCTTTAAAACAAATCACCAATATTTCTCGATGTTAAAATCCCAATCCGCTCTCTTACAAAAACTAATCAAAATCTCTTCCTTGTTCTTAGAATTCCACTAACATCTCTTTAAAAACAAATCTCTGATATGTTTCGTTTTTAAAATACCAATAACTTCTTTTCAAAAACTGATCGAAAGATATTTCTTGTTCTTAGAATTCTTCTAACCTCTCTTCATAAACGAATCAGCGATATTCCTCATTCTAACAAATTCAACGTTTGTTAATTTTTCCTAAAAAAAAAACTGCCACACTATTCTGTCAAATACAATATCCTCTCTTCAACATCGAATCCCTATTATTTCAGTACTTAAACACGTCTTTTCATAAACGAATCGCTATTATTCCACGTGCTTCAGTGATATTCAGTGGTCATGAATACTTGGTATTCTTCAGTCTGGAAATTCCACCCTTTCTTGTGGATTGAAGTATTTACTGGGGCCGGTTGCTCAAAGCTCTATTAAGTTAACGGTCTGTTAGATGACGTTACGTTACAATGAATTTCCTATATGACGTGATGTAAATTTCCGTGTGCTGAACGTCATCTAACTGGCTGGTTGGCTAACGGAGCTTTGAGCAGCCGGACCTCGGTCTCCAATCCGTGTTTATGAATATTTCAATGACATGGTAACAATTCATTATAAAATATAATCGACTATACTTCCTCCGTCGAGACATTGACTCTAAGATACACCCGGGCCATCTTGTTTTGCACTTTGCTTGTCTGTGGCATACGTCGTCCGAAATATTGGCGGAAATAAATGCGCGATGGCCTGGCATATAGCGTACAAGAGTTGTCTTAGTCTCGTCCACTATAGAAACTCTCGCGAGAATACGACTGGGTAACAATGTTTCCAACAGTAGCTACATTTTCACAGCCATAAATCGTAAAGTTTACCTTACTGTGTGTTGGAAAGTATTGTCCTTAGCGAGAGGACACGTCTGTAATGAACGAACTAGCGATACTCGTTCTTTTAAATTCACGCACCTTTTCTGATGAATTTGTTGCCTATATTTGCCGTGAGACCTCTTTCATCCCACCAATTGTAATTCACCTTGGGATTTTTCTTCATATTGGCAAAAGAACAGTGATAGACAATTGATTTGATTTGTTCATCCGTCAAAGACTTTCCAAGAAATTTGCTCATTTTTATCACCTCCTGCTCTAAGTTCTGAAAAGCAAAAAGACGGCACATTTTATTTTATGCACATCAGGCGATATATCATTTAAACTAAACCAAGGTTTTAGTTCAGTCTGATTTTTTTGTTAAACTACACAGGCACATGTTTGTTGGTGCTATTGTCCATCAAAATAATTACTCAACAAAACTTAATAGCGTAGCACTGGCATGTCATAGACCCTGTGTCCTTTATTTCCGGGATTTTGAAGACATAAAGTACGTGCTTGGTAACTCTAATAAGCATATGATATCTTACAATTTTCACTAATTTAAAGATTAAAGATAAAACCATGCATGCTAATAAAATAAAATAAACTTTTAGACTTGAGTTTCATGTAAGAATTACCGCATTTAGATCCTCATATTTTATAAACAAAATGTTGTCATGGTGACGCCTTTTCCAGTACTCCGCCACGTGGTCTGTCCAAGGCGTAAACATCACTGTAAACAAATTGATTTCTGGCGCTTATTGACTCATTTATATAAACTTAAAATATCAATAACGGTACAACACATATACTTAAAAATCTCAAATAATTATACAGGCTGATATAGTTGGTCTTTAAATAGAGTTTTTATACAATTGTATACATTTAAAAGCATTAGATGGTATACAAATTCAATTTAGTTGAATAGTTGAAAAACCATTTTTTTTTTTTTATTTGGAAAATGTCGATCAGAGAAGCTTTGTTAAAGTTGAGTAGCTGACTGAGATTGGGAAGAGCGCTCAATCCGGAAACCCGGCTGGAGAATTGAAGGGACCGGCGCAAAGGAACGGCGCCAATGGCGATAAACTGACAAGGCACAAGTCTGAAACATCATTGAATTGATTCCATTTTGGATGTCGCAATATCTCAACGAAATTTCCAGTTTGTGGCGCCTCTTTTTTTTTGGTACTCTTGTGTATTTGTTTAAATTCTCATAAATTCTGTCCGAGAATATCCGGCAAGTTTCGAATTTCACAGTGCCGGTACTTTAAGGCACATCCAAACAATGTGAACGGCTACCGTTGTTCCTTCTTCTTGCCCGTTTTATTGGGATTTTACGTCGATCCTAACGGTACATTTCACGCATAAGGCGTCAAGCCTGTTTTAAAAGGGGAATGAACCCACTGCCAATGTACACTGCAACGAACTCACGTGTTCACCTACTTTCGTCCTTGAGAAAAAGTTCACAAAACTGCGAGAATGTCCCGTGATATCCTCCTCGAAGGTTCTGCCAGAGATGGTAAAAGGACACCAGAATATCTTTGGGATTCCTCATCACGTAAATAATCTGAAATTGATAAATGTATTGATTGAACGTTGATAAATCTGTCGATTGGTCGGCCGATTGGTCGGTTGAGGTTGGTCGAGGTCGGTTGACTGGTGGGTCGAATGATGGGTCGATTGGTTGGTCGATTTGTTGGTCGATCTGTTGGTCGATTGGCTGGCCGATTGGTCGGTCGTTTGGTCGGTCGATAGGTTGGTCGAGGTCGTCGATTGGCTAGTCGATTGGTTGGTCGAGTGGTGGGTCGATTGTTTGGTTGATTGGTTGGTCGATTTGTTGGTCGACGCTGGTCGATTGACCGAACAATTGGCTGGCTGATTGATCGGTCGATTGGTCGGTCGGTCGATTGATCGGTCGATTGGTCGGTTGATTGGTCGGTTGAATGGTCGGTCGATTGGTCAGTCGATCGGTCGGTCGATTGGTCAGTCGATCGGTCGGTCGATTGATCGGTCGATTGGTTGGTCGAGACTGGTCGATTGGTTTGTCGATTGGTCGGTTGATTGGCTGGTCGATTGGTTGGTCGATTGGTTGGTCGATTGGTTGACCCATTGGCTGGTCGGTCGATTGGTTGGTCCATTAACTGATCGATTCGCTGGCCAATTGGTTGATCGATTGATTGCCTTATCAAGGTTCGTCGATTGGTTGGCCGATTGGCTGGTTGACTGGCGGGCCGTTGGTCGATTGGATGATCGATTGGTTGGTCGAGGCTGGTCGATTGGCTTGTCGACTGGTTGGTCAATTGATCGGTCGATTGGTCGGTTGATTGGTTGGACGAGGCTGGACGATTGGTGGGTCGATAGGTGAGTCGATTGGTCGGTCGATAGGTGAGTCGATTAGTTTGTCGATTGGTTGGTCGAGGTTGGTCGATTGGTCGGTCAATTGGCTGGTCGATTGGTTTGTCGATTGGTTGATCCATTGGCTGGTCGTTTTGTTGGTCGATTGGTTGGTCGATTGGTTGTTCGATTGGTTAGTCGATAGGTTAGTCGATTGGTTGGGCGAGTTACTGCTCGATTGGTTGGTCGATCGGTTGGTCCATTATTTGGACGAGGTTGGTCGATTGGTTGGTCGATAAGTTGGACGAGGCTGGTCAATTGGTGGGTCGATTGGTTGTTCGATTGGCTGGTCGATTACTTGGACGAGGCTGGTCGATTACTTGGACGAGGCTGGTCAATTGGCTGGTCGACTAGTTGGACGAGGCTGGTCAATTGGTGGGTCGATTGATTGGTCGATTAGTTGGACGAGGCTGGTCGATTGGTTGGTCGATTAGTTGGACGAGGCTGGTCAATTGGTGGGTCGATTGGTTGGTCGATTAGCTGGTCGAGGCTGGTCAATTGGTGGGTCAATTGGCTGGTTGATTGGGGATTAGTTGATTGATTATTGGTTTATTGGGGATTGGTTGGCTGGCTGTTTATGCCACGTTTTCCAGGATAATGATTGGTCGGTTGACTAGTTGAAAGAGGCTGGTTGATTGTTGGGTCGATTGGTTAGTCGATTGGTGGGTCGATTGGTTGGATGGTAGATCAGTTGGTTGTTTGTTTGGCTGGTCGCTTGGTTGGTCGATTCGTCGGACGATTGGTTGGTCGATTGGTTGGTCGATTGGCTGGTCGAAAGGCTGGTCCAGTGGTTGATAGATTAGTTGGTCGCTTGGTTGGTAGATGGGTTGGTCGAGGCTAGACGATCGGCTGGTCGATTGGTTAGTTGATTGGCTGGTTGGTTGATCGATTGGTTGGTGGATTTGTTGATTGGTCGATCGGTCGGTGGAGGTTGGTTGATTGGTTGGTCGATTGGTTGGTCGATTTGTTGGTCGATGCTGGTCGATTGCCTGGTCGATTGGTTGGTCAATTATTTGGTCGATTGGTTGGCCAATTGGTTGGTTGGTCGATCGGACGGTCAAGGTTGATTGAATGGTTGGTCGATTGGATGGTCGATTGGTTGCTCGATTGGTGATTGGTTGATTGATAAGTGGTTTATTGGCGATTGTTTGGCTGGTTGTTTTCCTTTTTATTTTTGACACGTTTTTGGGGATAATGAATTGATGTCGCAGACAAAATATTATTCCGCATAGCCTTCGCATAAAACACTAGTTAAAACTGTCAACTATGTGAAAAGCAAATAAATTAATTGACGTGTATCTATGAATTGTATAAATATAATGAAGAATAAATAATGTCGTGTTTCTGTGTTGGGGCTGATTCTATTACCGTCTCTAAATTGTAACTGATCAGTTGTCTGAAGTGTGCATTTAATCCGGCGATGAAGCCGCCTATAGTATATCCTTCTAAAACAGGGTTTGTAAGAGAACAGAACAAGCCTGGTTGATCGTAGCGTAATGGATCAAAGGATTTAGCATGGAGCATTTAATAGGTATCTCTGGGCAAAAACAAACACGCAAAATCCAACATCCTTGTTGTACCTTAGTTGGAAGCTTTGTACACCGTAACCTCAAAAAAATCTACACTACCCAAGCTGATAGTAGGCTGAACTTTTATGTGAGTCTTGCTGATTAAGAATTGCAATGAAATATCAGAATCAACTCTGAAATGGTACCAGACGATAAAGTCCAATTATGGAAGGTAAAGGACTTTTCAAAGGCTGCTCAATACGAACGCGCAAGCTTTGACCTATTCGGATTTGAGCCAGTATGCAACATTGCAAAAAGATGGAGATACTAAAATAGCCGCATACGTATCCGCTAAGTCGCTTTGAGTAGGTTAACAAACTATTTCCTTGTTTATCTCAACAGTCATTTGAGTCGTATAATAATATAGTTGTTGAGAGGGTATTATTATATCCTCTTTCATAACTGTAAGTCGACATACCATTTATCTGGTTATCGTATCTTTGACATTCCAGGGATAGTGTGTTGCTGATTCAGTAGATTTGCTACCTGCACACATTGGACAATCGATGATATAATTGAAGAATATGTCATCTTTAAGAGAACTAGTACCCCTACGTAGTACCATTCGGGGGGAGTTGATGGTGCATTTAGTTTATACAATTTAATTTTAAATGTATTGTTATCGTCCAAGGACCTGGTCGAGGAAGAAAGAGTTATAAAAGAATACAGTTTTACTAGCAAACGTCGTCAGTGTGTTGGTCTAGCGTACAGGGTAAGGGTTTCTGAAATCAGTCGGCAATGGCAATTTATCTTTTAGGTGAGGATCAATTACATTACTGTTCATGATTTTATGAAGTTGACTAAGTTTGTGTAATTCCCGACGTTTTTTAAGTGAAGAGAAACCAGATTCTTCGTAAAGAAGAGTAGAGGGACAACTTTTCTTTAAGCCAGTTATTACTCTCAAGCAATCTTTTTGCAGCCGTTCAACTTCACTACTTAGATCTTCGGGTATATTGTCCCACACAACATAAGCCTATTCTAGTGACGGACGAATGAACGATTTATACATAATTTCTCAACTTTTTCTAGTCAATATATGATTTAGGCCTCTGAATAAAGTTATTTTTTTTATTTGCAACATATAATAAAAGAGGATTAACATTACTCTCAAGACTTTATGCTGTTGACAAAGTCTGTGTAATCCCCAACATTTTCTGAGGGAAGAGAACACAGATTCGTCGGAAAACTTTTCGTTAAGCCAGTTATTACTCTTAAGCAATCGCTTTGGAAACGTTCAACTTCGCTAATTAGACCTGTGGGTATATAGCCCAAAACAACATCAGCTTACTCTTGTGAAGTGAGAATAAAAGATTTAAACATAATTTCTAAAAGAAATTCTGGACGATTTAAGTTTTAGGCCTCTGAATAAAGATAAAGTTGTAATGTGATCGTTCCATGAGGCTTGAGAGCTGAAGGTTATACCGAGATGTTTGTGCAACAGCCGTTTCAATCGGTTCTCCAATAAAGAGTGGGGTAATTTGGCTCGGTGGTCTTCGTCGATTGGCAGATCATTTTCATAAAATATGAATAGAAAAGGAAACAAAACGGATCCTTGTGGGACCCCAGATGACAATTGACCTAGGTTGTACTCTTTGCCATTTAAAACTACACGTTGTTCTCCTTCAAATATAAACAAATTCAGCAAGTCAAGCATGTAATTTGTCTCGGATTCCTCTGAAAATCAATTTGGATACTAAACCTTGGTGCCAGGCAGGATCAAATGCCTTGACAATATCAGAGAATAGGAATAATACCTCTGTATACCCATATCCATTCCCTGCACGATATCATGATGAACGTCTAGTAGTTGGGACACAGTTGAACTGTCTGGTATATTTTATTCCTATAGGCAGTCGGTGACTCTTTCTTTAAGGAAATCAAGCAAATACCGGGTACTTGAAAACTACTGGGTACTTAAAACTTCCTTATATACTGTGATTCCCACTGAACACACTGACTTTGGTCTACTATGAAAACTACTCTCTCGAAGACTTTACTGGCGCAACTTTAAAGAGAGATTGGTCTGTAGTTTTAGGAAGGGGAAAATCGCCAGTTTTGATTGCACTTGTATGCTTGCATATAATCATAATTTTCTCTAGCGAATATATATCAAAGTTTTCTGTGTTACCCTATTCCCATACTCCTTTGTCGGTTCAGAACCGTCTGGTATAACGTAAGTCCCATAGTCAAAATATGTGTCGCCGACAAAGAATCATGGTAAAAAGGTGCAGATTAAATTTTAAATTAAATTACTACTAAAATGGCTGCAGGTGAATGTCTATTTGAAGTGGTGACGTGTGGTCTCTCCCTTTAAGCGCCACTTATTGTGTTATCTTGTGGGGTACAGAATGGGACAAAGCCATAGTTTTTATTAAATTTGTTGTTTTTTTTTACGCCTTTTTTTTATCTCGAATAAGTATGTGTCATACACAAATACGAAACGTTTGTTTGCCAATACCGTTCTTTATTTAGATTCTTTCATAAAAATACTGGGGGCTTTTTCCTACAACACTTACAAGCCAGGCGACCGTTGATAGGTACAAGTGGACTAGTATTGCCCAGTACGCTGAATGATACTGTGGCGTGTGACGTGGCGTAAATGAGCCGCTTGGTCTGCAGGTGAATGTCTATTAGAAGTGGTGACGTGTGGTCTCTCCTGTTGAGCTCCAGTCCTTGTGTTATCTTATGAAGTACAGAAAGGGACAATCAACTTTTTTATTAAAATTTTTATTTTTATTTTTTACCCTTTTTTTATCTCGAGTTAGTAGGCCTATGTGTCACACACAAATATGAAACGTTTGTTTGCCAATACCGTTCTTTATTTACATTCTTTCATAAAAATACTGGGCTTTTTTTCCCTATTACACTTACAAGCCAGGCGACCGTGGATTTGTACGAGTGTACCATTAACCAGTACCCTGACTGATAGTGTCGAGTGTGGTGTGGCGTAAATGAGCCCCTTGATTGATGCATGAACGCGGATGAACAAAAACTCAAGGAGCTAGTAGGTCATCTCGATCCGAATTTCGGCGAATTTAGGCCAAGGCTCCGGTACAGATGAACGTTATTGCTCTTAATGTAAAGTGCACAAGTTTTTGTATCATATTACAGATTCGTTTCACTGAACTTTTATAAATTCTGGTTATAAATACAACGATTCAAAACATATGTCCCCTTGTCATATATCCCCTCCAGATATTTGTCAACTTTTTCAAGCTACCAGCATAGAGATTTAACTGAAAAGAAACCAAAGCAGTTGCAGCATACCGACAGTAATCGACTTGTTTCAACGGGGAAAAACTATAGATGCTGACATCGCAACCATCTCGGTTTTTTACGGATGATATTAGGGTTATAGGGCTGGATCCTCAGTCAAAACTATGCATAATTGTCCAGTTCATTCTCTCCGTCTGCTTGCGGCCCCTTCAAGTTGCAGCCGACCATGAAGGCATTCTTGTCGAGTCTATATCCGGGAGAATTCATAAAAGATAGAACCGTCAGCACATTAAAGAAAACGAGGATAATTCAAATCTTAATAAAATCGTCCATAAACTGTGTTTATCCCTCTTGTTTGTATGACCTGTTTCTTCAACTGTTAGCTTGTATCTATTCGACACCAATCACAAGTAATCCGCTGATCGTTATGCACATTGTTATTGACTAAAGCTCTGATTTAATGACTGTATGACAGGACACTCCTCGGGCATTTCCCGAGCAGAAACCATATGACCATGTTCTTTTCCTCTGTGGAAAGGGGTCCTTATAGACAAGGATCATTGCTGCAGATTGTGAGCCTAACCCATGTAAAAGATAACAGACTGCGGCCGGTTGCTCGAAGATCTCTTAAATTTAATCGGCTATTAGCTAACTTCACGCCATGTCAAAGGTCTTTATCTAATCCTCTGAAAGGGGTCTAATCTTGTGTCAGCGAATAATCGCCTTTCAAGCAACTGGACTGTTGTGTTATTAAGAAATTCAATTCACGCTAAGTTTAGTCACGTATCTGCTGATGATGGTTTAATTAATAAACCGAAACCTTGAGTAAAAATGAATTCATTATCTTTTACTTGGAGTTGTTACTATATTATATATGTTTATATAACTCCTCGGTGGTAGTCATAATATTACAGTCACGTACTCCAAGTTTATCATAATTACTATGACAATGCAATTTATTCAGTGCTGGTCCCCGTGACAATTGGGAGGAAGTTAAGTATTTTAGACGCCTAAGTTCAGACTTCTGATCGAGCGGCCAAAGTCTGAAATATTTGCAAAATATTACCTCTATTTTGAGATGTGCGAGGCTGGTTGTGGACAAACTTATCGGTAACAATATCTTATTGCAAATGAAGGACGCTGATAACAAGACATTATCAAAAATACACATGTGATAGGCCAGCCATGAAAGGTCAGACATGTTGACATTGTGAAGGGAGATAACTTTATTAAAACTGATAAAAACGCAGATATCCGATATCAATCAATGAGACATATTAACATCGTCTGAGTATAATGGTGAAGACAATACAATCTTTATGACAGGCTATATGCCTGCATTGTATTTTTCAGCAAGATTGTAGGAGCGTAACCACACAGGAGAATAGCAACCCATGAATTTTCGCAATTGTCATCCAATATTTCGTTGAATCATCAAACTTGCAACAAGGAAACCACAGCCTCCTCCTCCCCCTCCCCCTTCCCTCACCAACCCCTTCTCACACAAAGCACCCCGTCCCTCTCCCTCCCAAAAACAACTAAAAAAACCCGGGTCTTATCTTTAAATTTTATCTTTAAATACAGAGGATAGATTTCAACCACATTCAGGCATACACGTTTGTACTTTACATGATGACCTATTTAAACGTGGCGATCAGCCTTGATCAAAATAACCTCGAACAATATTATGATATCATTCACTATCTTTACAATCAGGCTAGTATTGATTTTATTTGGTAAAATTATGATGTTAAACATATTTATCAATATAATACGTTATATCTAACACACTATCATTAATCAGTGCCGCCAATTGAGTTAAACTAAATATTATTAAAGGAAACCATAACTATGGTGGAAGTCACAAACCAATCCTTTACATCATTGGTCTTTTATGACTTTTAAATAATTTAGTAACCATCCGATTCCTGCAGTATTGTTTTATCAATCGCTTTAGTTGACGGACGGACCGACCGACCGATTGATTGATCAATCGAATAAACGACTCATTGAGTGACCGACTTACCGACTGAGTCGCTTTG
>JAVFBX010235178.1:0-10648 GCA_034783855.1 Mopalia kennerleyi | reverse complement strand
CCCCCCCCCCCCCCCCCCCCCTCACGCGATAACGTACAGAGGCTGGACTATTAAATACGTTTGTATGAGCGTATTTTAGTATTAATACGACATGGTGGAATTCTTTCACAGAATAATACATGTTAAACAGAGTCAGCTGAATAAGAATTATTTTTTATCTTTAATAAAAACGTTACCAGTGAGTATTCCGATATTCTGTATCATGTGTATAAACAGATTCTCTCATGTAAACGCGTGTTGTATAAGGCTCGTACATGCTATTGTATACGTTTAGGTTGAACATCGATTTCATTTATTCTCGTTGACAATGTTTCGTCCGTTTTGTTCCCTGTGGCAAAGTAAAGGAAAGCAGGATTCCTAACAAATGTATTCTTAACGATAGGATATAATTATTTTGCAGTGCATTTATCCTCACTGAAGTAGGCCTGTGTATACTGGATAGAAGAAGTGAGACTCATCTCCAAATCTTTCAATAGGGACAAACGAAGCTGTAATGTCCCTTTCTCCTGGCGATGTCAATTACGTGTAAACGATACAAGTTCTCCATATACAGACATTATTGATTTCACCATTGTCTACGTGTACATACAAACACCGACCCAGTCTTAATATTCTACATTATTAAAGGGTACTATAGAACACTTGGTAAATCGGTTTTTACCGTTTTAACGTTTTGCGGCTAAACTTTTGACACTTTTGTTACATGCACAGACACCTAATATAGAACTGTTTTATCAAAATGTATTTTGTATTAAAAAAAAATCACCGAGTTCGCTTTGGTTATTTCTAGGTTGCAGCAATATTTTGTTCAATATAATTTTTAAAAAAAACGAGAGAGTAGGGTAAAAAAACGACTTATGTTTATTAACATTATCAGAAGTTCATTAACTAGAAAAGTCCAAATACCTATAACGGTAGCGCGTGCGGCATTGTTTCCAACATAAGCCTATTCAACTGGAAGCCGCGCCTCTTGTGGCGGACTGGAGAACCACTAGGGGAGGTAATTTCACTTATATCGCAATCGAACTATTTTACTGTGTATGTTCGAGGTGTCTTTATGAAAAAAATGACAATAATGAAAATACGTACGAAATAAATCACAACAAAGTTATAGATAAACATCTTAGTCGTGGCAACCATATAATAAATAGTCCGTGTCCTCATATGAGGGCGATCACGATTGTCTCAATCTGCAGATGGATTTCCCAGAATACCAGACGGAAGAATCGGCGAACGAAATATGATCAGATCTAGTAAAAGCTCTATTTGACTAAGTTTCGTTGTACGCTCCTTTCACCTTCTTTAAATAGCGTAATTACACGGAAAGGTAAAACTAAAGAAATTTCGCGCAACAAATTCGTTTAACCTCCAATAAGTTTGTCTTATTTTTATACATAGCAAAATAGCATATGGAAGTTAAACGGTGTTCCTAAAATCCATTCTCAGCTAAAGCAAATAATAATTTGGCTGTGAGTGAGTACACAATGTGTAGACCAGAGTGAAGAAGCTAGCCTTAATCAGAGTTGATAGCTCCTTATTTGAGCCCTTGTTTACATTACCTCTTCCTGAGTGAGAACAAATTCTATGGACGTGTTGAAGTTATCTTCTGACGACTCCACGATCGATCCTAAAAAGTGTTGGAGTCTAAAGTCATCTCCAAACAAATGCTTCCAGCCTTCCGCTTCACGCAATTAAAGTCCAATTCGATTTTGCTGAGAAAGCCTTGGTGTCTAAGGAATGTCTGATGTTTGTTTCAATGGAGAGAAACGAAGCTGTAATGTCCGTTTCTCCAGGCCATGTCAATTACATGTATACAGACCGTATTGGTTAACCATTGCCGAATTGTGTACATTTCTAGTATGTGCGTAGGTATGTAAAAAGCAAAAGCTTCTAATGTGGATTACGCTCATGTCTGTAGGTAAAAAAGTTCGAATTGGTCGAATACTGAAATTTCAGTAAAAGTTTTAAATGTGTTATATCAATTTCAATCCATGCTTTCCTCTTCCAAACAGACTTCTAGCAAGTCAATCGAATTTTGTCAATACTTAATAACTGATAACCGCTTTAATGTTTGAAACACATTCGCCATCAAACCGCTAAATTAAGGCATTTTGAATGTCAAATACACACACATGCGTAATCCCCTTTCTCACAAAAATGCTGGTATTTTGTGCCCTAATCAACCAGTTACTGCGTTCTAACACTATCTATATCAGTTCGCTTGTTTGTCGTGAAAAATAACCTCAGTATTCTACATATATTTCAACTAGAAGCTAGGATGTAATCCTCGTATATTCTCAATATAGGCGACTGATAAGAAAACAGTCTCTGTATGACGAAGAAAATCATTTTTTCGTCTAATTTTCGATTCTGCTGTTAACATTTG
Source organism: Mopalia kennerleyi (assembly GCA_034783855.1). Taxonomy (NCBI): domain Eukaryota; kingdom Metazoa; phylum Mollusca; class Polyplacophora; order Chitonida; family Mopaliidae; genus Mopalia; species Mopalia kennerleyi. Next base: position 8,262 of record JAVFBX010235178.1, on the reverse strand, counting down.
CGTTTAGTTCACTGATTAAGTATGCCACACAGGTCATATATCTGAACAACGCCTTCGACAGTTCCCACACTATTTTACTGGCGCTGCTGAAGACTGATCCACATAAAGTTCAGCAATAATGCTTAAAGAACTGCATTTAGCTTAAATTGTATCTCATTATGAGTAAAATGCTTTATAAATCAAGAACTGTATATATTATACAACTATAACAAATCCTATTTGTAAATCCTTGTTGTGAAGGAATATAATTTCACTTCTTTCTAACTGGCAGCGGAAAACAAGCCTAATCTTTTAGATGGCACTGAAATGTCTTCAGTATTCTCAATGAAATATAGACCTGAACAAAACTCGCGTATACATAGGCACAGCCTTTATACGGATCCGACTGAAAGATTCTCCTCCGAAAACATGTTTACGCCTACAATTCGTTTCATGGGCGAGAACAGAATCTTTGCATGTGTGTTGAACTTGTATCTATATTGATCCTAAGAATATCGACCATCTGACTAAATGCCGTGTGGTGTAGCTTATTATAACCCTATTCCACTGACGCTGAAGGAACACTAATTTTCCAGGATGTTATGGACGTGTTAATAGTATGTCAATTTATCGCTGGAGTAAATCGTCCTCATACAAGTGCCATATCCCCGACAACTGTGTGCAATCAATCAGTCGATCGATCGACAGACTTTCCCCCGGATTCACGATCGGTCGATTAATCGATGTTCTAACAGAGTGTTGAGGTGACTGTTATCTCAAAATGCTTGTTCAGTTCTCCATTCTTGACAACATTGCAGCGGAACACTATTTTGCTGACAACCCGCTGGTTTCTAAAGAATCTCTGATAGAACGGATAACGTCAATGGGGACCGGCGTAGCTCTAATTATCCTTTCTCAAGGTACTGTCAATTATTGAACAAGGGCACATTGCTCAACATGTAAACGATAGGTCTACTCTCGATATAGTGGGTATTGATTTAAAAATAAGCGACCTTCTCAAATAGTGCCTCTCATCCGCGTACAAAACCTTGCCCGGCACGGTCTACAAACGCCCAGACTACCACGTCGATACCTACTTTAAAGCGGTAGGCAACTGTTAACACATGGACGCCCAAATACCACGTCGATACCTAGTTTAAAGCGGTAGGCAACTGTTAACACATGGAAGGAGTTGTTTTTGTTTCCTTTGCACCAGACCAACGGTATGTACGATTTGTTTCAACCATAAACAAGGATTATATGCAACCAAGTATTGCGGCTGAAAGCGTCGAGGAACAGGACTTTTCAGACAGAGCAGTGCTTTGTTCCTTGTTTCCAGGTCGAACTGCTGGCTAAAGCCTACTGCCGTACATTTACTCCTATCTGATGTATTATGTCTACCCCTTGGAATTCCCACAACAAACAGCTATCCCCCAATTCAAGCCAATAGTGCAATATAGGATTGAAGCTTTAAAACAAATCTCACTTGTACTTGGATTAATCCTTGTATATATGATGTGTGTATTTGACGGTTAATCTTTCCCAATTCGACGTCACTCAAGTAGTCAGCTGACCGGTTTGTGACGTCGTATTTGTGATCAATACAGCATACCAGGCATCTCGCCCTTATCACGCAGCAAACAACAGTGTATATTCTCTACTGCCAGACTTGATATAAATTTTAAAAATGTGAAAAAAATTCGAAAAGAAAGTTATTTTTTCATGGTGTTCGCCGTTAGATTGGGTAAACTTTAACACTTTATGTGATATTTATGCATTGATTGATCGGATACGCCATTAAACTACTTTTAGATCAACACATGTCTATTTTTTTTCTGTAGACAACGTTTCGGTGTAGAGACTTAAATCATTTTTGAAAACTGTATAAATGTCAAGACCCGAAATGTCGTCTACATTAACTCATAAGTTGTTAATCTGTTTACCTGTGTAAATGTCATGTAGATTATGAAAACCCAATCACAGTTAAAATACACCATCAATTATAATCCAGGTGTAAGTGTCGCGATTTAATTAGGTAATATTAATTAAGATTATTATAAAATAATTAAGTGTCATTTAGAAATGAGCTGTGTATAGGCGTACAACCTCAACCCTCAGATTCATGCAGCAGCAGGGTCTTGGTCTGTCTTATTTAGATCTTTCTTGAGAATATGAGCGAATATAGTGTTGATGGCTACATTTTAACGTTTTTCCTGATATTCTTTGTCTTTATTCAGAATATAAGTAACCTGCAGCGTTACGGCCTACCTGTTGGCAAAGCGATCAATGTATCAGGCACTTTGTGGACACCCGATTGGCTGAGTGGTCTGTAACTATCATGATCACGGCCGACCATTGGCTGTTTGGCCTAGTTGACTGGTATTTTTATCTGAACGATTGAGTGGCTAAGGGGTCTAGGTGGCCGGCATTTTAATGAATGACCAGCCAGCAACCGTGGTTCAGGGGTTAACGTGTCGGATTATTGGTTGTCCTCCGTATCGCTCACAGGGTGGGTTTTACGAGATTTTCTCTCTGGTTCTCTCCAATAACAGTAGTTAGATAGGGCAGCGTCAGAAGTGAACAACCCTTGAGTACGGCAGTAAACCCGAATGACATAAGTACACGACTGACCCTCTCAGTGGGCCAAATCTTTATAACGGAGCCACAGGTGGTGACGTATGGGCATGGTGGTTTTGCGAGGCTTTATGTCCGTTTTTCATCGTAAGAGTAAAATGTACACACAGGCATTTAAAATGTCTGGCATATGTATACTCTAGTAAATTAGACGTGTAAAGTTTATCATCTGATCACGTGATTAAAAGTTTGGATACTACACTGTCTCCCAAAAGCAACAAAGTCTATTATATACATGTAGCATCGAGTAGCCATTGGGAAAGTCATTTCACATGGGGAAGGCTTAAAAGTCTAGGGATGAATTTAAAACGGCTTTCGGTGAAGACTTTGGACGTGAAGAAACTGGTTGATCTTTTAATGTCGTGCAGACATAGTTATTGGCTAAACAGCGAGGTGTTAAAGTACAAATTAACAAACAATGGACAAGACGTCCATCACCAATAGTTGATCATATTCAGTTGTGAATTTTGATGAGTATTAATGTCTACCGCCTTTCTCACTGTCAACCAAACAATTACATTCCGTTCCACTGGAGAGGTTTTATAACGTTTATCCTGAAAAAACAGTCACCCGAAAAAGATACCATACGCCTGATGGTTTTCAGGAAGCGAAATTGACGGTTGGAAAGAGATTCATGTTGCCCTAATACGCTCTTGAAGCTATAAAATGGGCAACAAACAGCCGATCATGTTGTTGCTGTTTTGTTGTTATGTTGTCTTTGTTTCCCGGTGTGTCAATGGGGGTTGTTTTCATCCAATGGTTTTGCACTCAATCGCTGTCTTGTAGTTGTGGATAGCTCATTAAACTACCTCTATATAGCATTACCAGATATAGGCCTACCTCTGTTCTAAAAGCGAGCTTTGTTCTCACTATGACAAAAAATGTATTTCAAATATAAATCATAAATATAGAACTAGGTCAATCACGCCAAAAATATTTTTATCCTTGCCATTATAGCTTATTTAGCTAATACTCAAATACTACGTATAATGTGGATAGACATCAAAGAACTTCATCAGTTATGATTACATATGGGGTAAAATAGTATGTCCCCACTGAACATCTAGTTCATTTATTCTCGTTGATGATTTTTCATTCAGTTTTTCCTCGTTACAAAAAGGACAAAATCAGTTTTCTTAATAAATCTCCTCCAAACGAAAGCATATAACAATTTGGCCCAGGGTTATTCTGGGTGAAATGCAGATGAAAGTACATATTCTATGGACCGGAGAGAAGAAGTTAGACTAAATCAGGGCTGATAGATTCTCATTTGAATCATTGTTTACATTTCCTCTTCATGGGTGAGAATGGATGCTATGGCCGTGTTGAAGCCGTCTTCTAAACATAGATAGAGGTATCGATCTTTAAAATGTTAGAGATGAATGTGCACTCCAAACACTGTCCAATCTATATAAACATAACAGATATAGTGTTAATATACCAACGTGCAAAGTCATTTTATATGTAGGTTTTATATCCCCAAACCCAAGCCTCCTACACGCCCACACAAGTCTTAGCATAAACGACGGAATACAGAATTACTTGCATTATGTGGATTTGATGAAGTGATATTTATTGTGAGTTTGAAATCAGTTTGAAATCAAGAAAGTGGCCATTACTATTGTGGATACACAGACTGCTGCCAAGACCTCATCTAACAAATCTTCCATTAACATACATTTAGTTGGCCCAATGAGGCAGGCGGACTGCATTTCGCTACATTCCGACAGTGGTACGTCTGATCCTTAATCTGCACAATTGACAGAAGAAGTTTCCAGTTGCTCAAGGAAGTGATATCAGAAAAATGACAATGACATAATCTATAAGTTTGATCTGTTTTGAATAACAGGAAAGTCGTAGCTACACGTGTACATATAACATATAACTTTCCATGGGCACGTTAATGGTTTTCATCTTACACGTCAGCTGTTGCATGCTATTCTAAGATGTTTTACAAATCCATTTGTTCTAAACATTTAATATCAGCATATATAGCTTTGTTACCTGTTGTACAACAGATTTACAATGATATCAGCAGATGGAGATGAATCGATAGATATATTAACTTCTTATACATCCGTTAAGACAAAATTGCGTAACGTCCTGCTATAATTAAATGTGATACTCTGAACATTGTGTGTTATCTTTTAAATAATTACCCACTCTTATTTAAATTAAATTATTTAAAATCCTGTCATATGATCTGTACCCTTTCAGTTCATTATTTTATATTTGCCTGATTTGTTGTTATCTGCCCATATGCGGGTCCGTCTGGGCCTATATGGGTGAAGTTAATAAATAAATAAATAAAAATGGCGGTGACAAAGATTTTTATGTATAAAACTGCTTTTACAAAATGTCAGTATGGTGAAATTTGAACGGCTCATTTAGAGCGTGATCAGGTTTTGTATTATTTGGGATAACACTATATTACACTAACAGACACTAATTCGCGAATAGAAATCGAGCCCACGACCATGGCACCAAATCGCCAACACTTAAGGGCGACCACCTAGACGTCAACATTAAATAGGCTTAGTAGTCTAGTTGATCGGCATTGTAGTCAACGAATCGACCTAGTTAGTGGCGATTTGATTCCCGATCCTAAAGGTCGTGGGTATGATTATAGTACAAATATGTTGGTGATTGTATGAATATTGAAATTGAAAACACAGACATTTATCCCGCCTCTGTTTGTGCAGGAGTAGGGTTAAATCAGATATTCGACTAAGGCTGATTGTTAAGATATTTTGTTATATCTGGGGATAGGATTTGTAAAGTTTATTACCATATTATGTCGTATAGAATGGGATCTGCGGAAGGTATAAAGCCGGCGGTTCCTAGACCATATATATGAACAATTCCTACCAGACACATATTTTTGAGTAAAGTAGACGTTTGGGAAAGCGTGGAGTTTCATAACAGCCAAGTTGTAATGGGCATTTCGATTTCTCAGGACTGTGGACACGATTTGGTTGTCACGGTTGTTGAGATGAAAAGTAGTTGATAAAAATTATCTGATCTGTGAATAACGCAAAGTACCCACTTCCTAACAGTCCACCAAACCTCTTTGACAGACAGCCTCCACTATGGCCTAGACACTATATCTCGTTTTAGAAGTAGATCCCTATATAAAAATTTAAACTGTAAAAATGTTAAATACTGGAATTCGGTTAGAATCTGGCCCTGATAGCCAGAGACCCGAGTTTGATCCCGGTGAAGGCGAGCAAAGTTGTCTTTCTGTACAATACAATATAAATCAACGGTGATTTAATCCATGTGACACTGTGAAGATTGATTCTGGTCTGCATGGCGTCAACTTGACTTCTGCCTGTCTTCACACTTGATCAAGGGTTATATACAATGATGGCACGAGGGGGTTTCGCACACATATACAGAAGCATTCAGAGTGGATTTGGTTGTATCTCGGTTAAAACGACCGCTCACCTACATATGTCCCGCTTGTAGTTATTGATGAGAGTAAAGAGCTATCTTGGTCAACTTTGTTCTCTAAAATAATGTATTCTGCTGAAATGCAAGGACGATCTGTACGTTAATAAAATAATATTTAATAATTTAATTGAATAGTTTAGTTTTTGTTTCCTTGATACGAGTTTTTGATTACAGAGAGAGGCTTGATTTTGTAACAATGTTTTTTAGAAGTGAACTAAAGACTTGGGCACGAAGTAAACCACAGTTATTTTGCATACTAATTATTATGATTTGTCCGAATATGTTCATGGTATAAAAAGAACATATATAACCTTTAATATATTCGACGACCCACTAATTAAAAATAATCCATGTATGAAAAATCCATGCTTGTGACAAACATAACTATCATTTTTCTACCTTGCATGATTTGTTGACAATAAGATATCATATGTCCAGAATGTATTTATTGATGACAGTAAAGAGATATCTTGGCAAAGTTTGATCTCTGAAAAATGTTTTCCACTGATCCTAGAAAAAGCACCTTTTAAGAACTTAGGTGTAAGTGTGGACTATAGCACGCTTTAATCCTGTGTACTATAATGAAGACGAATTCCACCAATGACATTGTCTCCAACTGTATGGATTGGACTAGAGAAGCTCATAAGGACAACTGTTGTAACGATTGCGTATGATCATTGGAAATGCGGTAGGTAGCCAAATGGCTAACTTAGACTATTTGGCAAACTGCTGCAGCGAAGAACAATTAGCAATACACCGTAGTTAATTATACAGCTGGGAACAAACTATTATTTAAGTCGGACAAGATTTCACATTACCATTAACTATAAATATACCGTCTTAAGCTGTACACGAGAAGACTTAATTGTACCGGGAGAGGAGGGAGAGTCTATGAGATATGTAAATCTTCGTTGAAGCCAGTTCCTAAACACTATCTATTGAAAAACTCAGACAAGACAGGACAGCATCGCCATCTAGAAATAGGCAAATAAAAAAAAAAACCCAAAACACATTCTGAAACAGCTTGTCTCTGTTCTGTTCTAGGTTAAAACTAGGCTCTTATGAGAGGTTTGATGTGTTTCACTGTACACTCTCAGCTTTCAGGACCTTTTCATATATTTGAGGACGATATATGCAAATCAGGCAACAAATCTGCTCTGATGTTTTGTATTTTATTTTCACCGTGAAATATGTTGCAAAATAGCAAACTGTAGGAACCAGATGTTTTTTTTTCCTCAATTAAATTATTCCTGATAAATTAATCCATCATTCCTTTTGCTGTAGATTCTTAGGCTTCCTTTAAACATTTCAATTCCTCTGGCGTTAACTTTCGGGCGACTTGGATACACTTGACACACGTTGTGTTTTAGCAAGGTTATCGACAGTGTGTTTTATAATCTGACAAACCATCATCTTTACTGATAACTTCATTTGTCTCTGACATAAAGACTTAGTGTAGCTTGGATACAAACAACTGTTGTCGCCAACTAAAAATAATGAAAACAAAGGCGTAACACAGCTTTGAGTCGGTTAGAATACCTAAATTGTAATTTTTGCTTCATGGTTGATAGCTAGTTCCATCACAGCTTTTTGTGGCGCCTTGAACCTTCTTTTATCGATTCATTTACGAAGGAAGGCTACTGTTATCGCTCGGAATTCGCTCCCCACTAGCTTAAAGCGTCAAACAATTAATATCATATACCATTTGCCTGATAACCTATGAGATTTTTCAGTGCGTTATTCCAATCACTGAGGAAAACGTTTGATTCATTGTAGAGGCGTTTGGGTTTTTTGTCTTCATGCCAATTATTGAACGGTACATTGCTGGTCTTCAGGGTGTACTGATTGGTCGTGACATCGGACGACATTGAACCAGAATAAAACAGCATTTAATCGAGTTTTAAATCTAGCTGGCCATTTGCGTTTTAATTATAAGATTCCAACAGAAACTGAAAATTTAGTAAACGCTGCAATGTATACATGTAGTGTTTTCGTCTTTCCGATTAAATTCAATTTTCATGATGTTCAATCAACTTATCGAGTTTTCAATCCCCAAGCTTAGTTTTTTAAAGCTATTTGATGGAATTAAGTGTGACATTATTTTCTGTTTTGCTGGCACTGCACTGTTAACTATTTACCGTAAATTTGACGGTAGATTACTGGCAGCTCATGCTGCCAACCAACTACCGTAAAAAT
>JAVFBX010235167.1:0-10648 GCA_034783855.1 Mopalia kennerleyi | reverse complement strand
GTACGTCTTTTGTTAATGATAAAAACAGCCGTATGGGTATCGTTTTATATCAGATGATGATTTAATTCAAATAAAGCATGAACAAAAGTGTACAAGGACACCTCAAATAATTATTTTCAGAAAAGTAGTTCTGGCATAATGCATACATGTACAATGTTCTCCTAGCTTTGTAGGCTATTGATAGTCTCAATATTTAAACAAAAATCTACTTGTCATCATCAGGAGATGTGACATGACAGACAACTTATCGTTGTTTTTTCAAACATATGTTCTGGCAATACTCCGCCCTTATGATAAAAGACCTTCATGTGGCTCTCAAGCACCATATTCTCGAGGTAAGGCAGAACAAAAAATCTCTCTTCCTTCCCTACCTTGCCTCAATAGACAGAAAACCCAGAGTTAACCTGAGTCAACAACAGCTACTTTTAAATGACCTCTGTTTACCCCACCCAATCAGATTAGAGCTTTCTTAGAATTAGAAAGAGGCGATCTAAACACGATGGCAAGTAATACATGTAATATACACATAATTTTAGTCTCATTAACAAGTCCCGACATTATCTGAGACACATTCATTGACACCACGCTTGTTTGTTGTCGATTTTGATGTACACATACAGTTATTAACTGTCTGATTGGCGGCTTTTTTTCTATAATAGTCCAATTAAATGTTTGCGACGTTTTTGCCTCGAATTGCAGCAAGGGGTTGAAATGTGAAGTCTCAGTTTACACATTTTGACCCTTGCAATAGGAAGATGACAGAGCACCTTTTGGAAATTAAAATCCCACTGTTCACTTTTAGTTGAGTGGTGTTACATTGGTTAAACCAAAGCTGAAGTTTGCAAGAGGATCGACAAGAAATGGCAGGAATGTCCTTCCTTCATATAAATAGTTGTAATCTGGGATTAATTTATGCCTAAAGGCGCAATGTCACAGTACAATTTGTAGTAATGACTTTGGGGGATTCCCCTCAGTATTTGCGTTTTGATTGGTCTCTTATTCAATACTTTTTTTTCCACCAATCAAAATGCCGCAAATGAGGGGAATCCCCTGAAGTCGTAACTACAAACATACCGTGAGAATGCACCTTAAGGAATAAAACCCCCAAAAAGCACAAATTTGCTAAGAATTAAGTCTGCAACAATGTTTTTAATTCTTATACATACTATATTTTGATTTACATCCACGTATAATTGTATGACAACATAATTCTAAGAATCTAATGATGTATCTAATTTTCACAAATAAACATTATAGCATCAATAATTAAAGCTCTACATAAAAATTTGTATAACTTATTGTAAATTTAATTATTGTCAATAGAAGATAAAACTGGTACATTTTTGTTGTTCTGTTTTTTAATGTAATTACTATTACAGCAAAGTCTTTTTTGGGGATGTATCATCTTAGTTTACAATCTGGAGTGATATGTGATGGGTCACAAGTTACAACACACTATTACATGTATGTAGCTGTGGAGAATCCCTCGTTTACAACCAGGGGCTCATATATGTCAAAATATTAAGCATTTTACTGAACAAAATTCTGTTTTTCCTGAAATGTTGAATTGTTTTCATTTCTAAAAGCCCAACTCTTTATTTTATCATATTTAAACATTAGACATGGAGTCTGAATTGAGTTTTTTTTTTAAATAATGCGTTAAAATGTTGTCTCAAATTGAGTTTCACATATAAATCTGCCTGTTGCTCCACACACAGCTGATAGAAGTGAGTATGCGAAAGACAAGTATAAAAGTTAATACAAAAAGGTGATTTGTTTTCATCAATGAATGTTAAACAGTTTCTCTTCTAAAAATTTAATTTACATAGAACATAGTATCATTATAAACACAACCATTAACCCAAATTAACTCAATCCTGTAACACATTAAAAAAAAAATGAATTTGTACATTATTATCTTAAACATTGGTCCGGATTATATTGAAATTTCTAAACAATAGACAACAGCCACTCAACAAATATATATATGCTCCATGGTCAACCATTATATTTCAAACAAATCCATAATCTTTGAATGATAATACTCATTTAATGATAAAAGTCAATTTTGTGCCTGTGTCTACTATTTCATCACATGGTTTGATAAATTGAATCAAATTGATCTTTCTTTTACAAATTAATAACTCATAAAACTGAGCAGTAAATGTAACTTACTGTATTACTAATGAACAGTTAAAACCAAAATATTTTATTCATGCACAATATTATCACGATGGCGATATAATATCTACCTAATCAATGAAGGCTGGTTAAAACTATTACGTACATGTAATTAGTGCTGCAGACTGATCAAATAAACTTTAACATGGATTTTATCATTTGTCAGTACTTAATAATATTAAAGAGTGGAATTCAAATAGTTTTAAAGCAGGGAGGAATGGATAATATCAACAAATATGTACATCATTATCATGACATGTAACTATCATTTCTCACAAAATAACAAAATAAGGACTTTTCCAGAAGGTTTCAAGGATAAACTTGCGAGATCTTGTGAAGTTTTTATTGTTAAAATTAAAAAAAAAATTGTCAAGCCTTTTCAAGATCTCAACAATGGGATACATGTAAAATTTTACTTGCCTAGCATCATTTTCACATTTTCAAAAGGAAACCCCAATTTGCATATGATATACATGTATATTATAATATCAAAATTAATGGTATTAAAATTTGATGAAACACTTAGACTGAATTACCATGATTTTTTGATGAGCAAGAATGGTTTCCTGAGCAAGACATTCCAGTACTGGAAAACTTAATGTTATTTTTCCAGGAATTTCTAGGATTTTCTAAGCAAATGTTTTTTTTTGTTTGTGGTGGGAATACACAAATGATATTATCTCACACTGCCAGTAAATACAACATATATACCGGTAGCAATGAGGTAACGTTTTAACATCTTGATCAAGGCAATGTCATAATGTTATGTAATGAACTGTTACAAGCTGCATGTATCACCCCAGTATGAGCTATAGGCGTACTCTTTCTGCACAGCATTGTATATTTTAACACGAAACTCATACCGAAGAAAAACAAATTGAGTTGTAAGGACTCCCGTGTGAGAAAAAGGATTATTCGACAAGTCAGGCCCATGTATTGCAACGCATATCATTCTCATATATTCATTGATCACAATCGGAGTCAATCTCAAGCCAAAAGCAAGAGATTTTTTTTATCAATAGACAGGAGCAATATCTGTTGTACTTTTTCATAAATAGGGCTAAGCCGCTTGTAACCCTAATGACAACATTAAATACAATTGGTCACAAAGTGTTTTCCGGTGTTAAATTTGTCAACATTACACATACTCCTTTTAAAAACACTGACCTCAACCATATGTGATTTTCAATGTCACCAAATTCATTGGCACAGTTTAAAAATATTTTCTCTGATGAACACAATAAAAGAGGGACTATTAAAGCTATTGTTAAAACTCATTGACCATAACAATGTCTGCTAGCCAATACATACAAAGAACGGCACCTTTCTGAGGCCTGAACTATTTTCAGATAAGTTCAACAGGTCAAAGGTGAGGTTCTCTTATACTCTGGACAGATTATAAAACTGAGTTTCAAAAAGGTTATAAATGTCCATGTTGTTACCAACCATTTTTACACATCCCTCAAATCCTTAAAGGCTAAACTTTCATGAATTTAAACACTTGTGAGAGACTAAAGCGGCGCCATACTGATCATGATAACTAATTAATTAATACTAGCTTTATCAAATTATTCCTCAAATTGTACTGCAAATTTTATTTTAAAATTTAAACCTAATCTGATACAATTTGACACTGATCAATCACTGTTTCTATATTAAAGGGTGTATACAGTAGTGCACATAGAGCAAAGGTTATTGTAACCTTATGAGCTTTATCTCAAAGTTGATTCTTATCTGGTTTGGCATGGCACTTTAAGTAAATGTACACTCTTTTAAAATCTGATACATTGCAGTATGTAAGCTTATCTAATTCTTTCAACAAACAAATTCAAAGAAGCTGGTCATACTAGGGAAAAACAGGAATTGTGAACTCAATCATTATTAATCATTAACAACAGTAAAAAAAATGGTACAGTTTATTTTTATATAAAAATGGCCTCTTCTTAGACTTAGTATATGTACCTGTCTAAGCTATCTTTATTCTACATGTAGCCATGTACTATATTATAAATTTAAAATGTATTCAAGTCAAGTTTGAAAATTACAAAATTTTTAAATAAAGCAGGTTTGTACATGTTGCGTAGACAAAACAGGTTTCTAATGTTGCATAGTAAACGTCACGTGTAACTAATCTTTTGGATAACGAATATGTTGGAGTTTGCTGGAGATTTCCTGGCATAGTTTCATAGTAGTGCCACAAAGACAACTGCGTGCACAAAGATCAATCGCGCTGCCATCTGGGTCCATTACAACTCCACCAGCCTCTCGAATGATTACATAACCAGCTGCAATATCCCATATGTGCATACCATATTCAAAGTATGCATCATTCATTCCTGCTGCTACCTGGCACATGTTAAGAGCAGCAGAACCTAAACTTCGCATTCCACGGGCTGCAATAATTACATTATGGAAATTTTCCACTTTGACTCGAAAAGTATCTGGAGTTCTGTCAGAACCAAATTCACTAACCAGCAGGGCTTCGGATAAATTTTCAGTGCTGTTGACTTTTAATTGTTTTCCATTGATAAAAGCACCATGTCCTTTCCTTGCTGTGTAAAGTTGATCTAAGATTGGATTATAAACAATCCCGATTTCTATTTCTTTCTGAATCGCTATAGCAATTGACACAGCCACATATGGGAATCTGTGGATAAAGTTCGTGGTGCCGTCAATGGGATCTACAATCCATGTTGGGGACTCCGTCAATTCCCATTTCATTCCAGACGCCACGGATTCCTCACCCACAAAACAATGATCAGGAAATCGTTCCTTTATGGTGTCCATTATATATTTTTCCACCTTTTGGTCAGTTTCAGTCACTAAATCCATAGCCCCTTCCTTTGCCGTTATCACCTGCGTTTCGTTATACGCATCTCGTATCATGCCACCTGCAGTTTTTGCCAAAGCAACAGCCTCGTCGAATATCGTTTTAACATCCTCAGTTTGCGATCCAGACATCTTTAAACAAATCTATCAAAATAGATCAACGGAAAGGGATAAATATCGACAAATAGCTTATCTAAGCAAACACACACGTGATTTAAGCAGTCGATGAAGTAAAATGTTTGACCCGGTTGTCTCCTTGCTGATGGACAAGAAAATCTGACATTCGTTTTAAGGAAGCTTAGAAATGTTCAGATACGAGAAAGGATTTGATTTATTATTTTACAAAAATATGAATATAATGTTAAATTCAAAATAAATTCAACAGAAACTCAGAGGGAAGGTTTTATTTCCTGTTATCTGAGATATAGCTGAATTATTTTTCATTTTGTTTTATTTTAATTTACTAGTTGCCGTTTTTCATTCAAGTTTAGATGTTGAATAACCCGCGATGTAACGAGATTTGATTTAAAATGGTTTGGCGGATTTCCCCTTTCTGTCTTCTGCAAGTCTTATGATTTAGCCCCATTTTTCGTTGCTAGGCATGTTTCTGCTCAGAAATCGAGAGTTTTCAAATGAACATCAGTCTTTTTTTCTAAGAAGAAATGGCGACACCGAAGTCTGTGTCGAAGGGTAACCGAAAAGGAACAAACTCCGCATTGCATGAAGCGATAAAAAATGTTGTCAATGGTAAGTACAACAACAACACTGCAATATTCTAAACTTTGTTATTCCTAGTACTGAATAGATCCAGGCACCGGCATTACATAGCGTATGCAATACTGACGATACAGCTTCATCAAAAAACGTCTTGCAGATTGAGATTTTAAATCCAAACTACACAAAAATAAAAAAAATTTCAAAATGAATAAACATGAAAAACGTTTGTCGATATAACTAGGCTAACCATTTCATTTTAAAGCTCTTTACCTGCACTCATCAATTTTTTCGACTGTATAAAGTCCAAAGGTTTTTCTAGCAACTAGCTTTCAGAGTCTTCTTACCTAATTCCCATACGCCTTTGTCCGTTCACAACATCTGGCATAAGGTAAAGTCCTAAAGTCAGAATCTGCTTCACCGACGAAGGCTCCTGGGAATCGGGTACACACAAAATCTCGAACTGCAACGGAAACGGCTATGCTGGCTGATCTAGTGCTGAAAGGGTTATAATGGGTTATACGATTTACAATTAACCGGTCAGAAAATATTCAACCACCAACTTAAAAGCTGCTAACCACAGGGGCTCGTCAAACAGACGGACAAGTCACAAACAGATATTAGTCCTATTAAATAGGCCGCCGACGTTTGATATTTATCATTTGGACATTGGCAGTACCTCAGCGTCCTATCATTCGACTCAATTGCTAAGACATTTATATATTAAGCCTTATAAATAAAACCTACAAGTTACATCAGCAATAACAGGCCATTTTTAAATAAATTAATACCATAACATATTATACTTTTTTTGAAAACTCTTGTCTGTACGTGGGTGGTTGGAGGGAGCTTCTTGTTTCAATAAATACTTATAGTCTGGCATTAAGATATGAAAAATATTCAATATGACACTCAAATATCTAAAAAAAGTTTCAGTAAAAAACTCAATATTTGGACCTTTATAAACCCCTGAATGCATCATTATTGTACATAAAAACCCATTGCTGGTTTAACAGGATTGTTCTTCTGTAACTAGAGATGTAGCACAGTCAGTGTATGCCTACACTGAGACAGTGTTTGGTGGAAAGCAAAGCTACTCAGCGGCGTTTGCCCAGGATAGTCGGTGAGCGCAATGACAGGAAGTTTTGTCTTCAAATATTCTATGCTGAATTATGCGAAAAAAGCCTGACATTTTTAATGAAATGATTCTTGAAAGTCATGGAAATCAATGTATATAACTATTGTATACTATTAAATTGTATCTTTGTAGCTTCTGGTCAAACAAGCAGACAGAGGAACATAGTACAGTTGACATTAGATATTCAGACAATCGAGACCAAGGCGAAAGAGTCTGGATTACCTGCCCATTATTTTGAACAGATTGTCAATGTAGCAGCTAGCAAAAAATTAGGTAATTATGTCATAAGAATTAAAACATTAATCCATGGTTGGTGGGTTGTTTTTCTTACCTTTCCTGTGATTTGTTTTGTTCTTCTCTGTGTACCAAGTGTAACTTTGGATCTCCTGCTACTAATTAGTTTGAAAAACATCTTCAAGTTTTTTCTGTTGATGTCAAAATTGAAACAGATTTAATATCCGTTAACCAAATATATAATAATAATTTTTTGTTGTCAACAAAAAAAAAGAAATTGTATTTTATGTTGAGATTATATTTATTTAAGCTGACTATTATATATTTGTCCTTATTTTTTCTGTTATATTTCAAAATAAAATTGAAAGTAAGTCTTATGCTTACAATTTTTTGTTTATGATAGCTGAAACAACTAGCTCTAAACTGATAAAGACTCTGATACCAGAAACAGTGGTTCCTGAAGAAGCTGTTGTCAAAGCCATATCATGGATGTGTACAAATACACCTTCCATCAATATACAGGTAACAACAGGCATTCCTGGCTTACAAAGCTGTTTTACTTTATTTTAACTCTGAAGTAGATAGTTGGGCAGAGTATTTTGTTGCTAACAGGCAACTTAAAGCCTACAGCGTCTTTGTTCTTGGTCTTGTTATTGACCTGTCTTATCTCCGTTAGTTGCCAGTGAAGTGTATAGCTCCCTTCACCCAATTAAGCTGTAAGGCCACTATATTAGAGCAATAACCTTCGGTTGAAAGAATGAACCAGAAACCTGCGCCTCTGGGCCAGATATATATGATTCATCTGTAGATGTTCACACCACAATGGAGCTGAAATACTGCTGAATGCAGTGTAAAACAATAATCAATCAATCAATCTGAATGTAGAGGAGAATGACTCCAGGTATGGTGATGGAAGATGTAATGAATTTAGCACAGGGTGGAATAGTAAACTGTAAAATAGTTGAGTGAATTAAAGAAGGCCTGTGAAGTACCGGTACCCCTGTATAAGAGTGTAGCTGGTAGTCTCTGACATATGTGCCCTGAACTCCTAGTAAGCCTTCCCCCTGAATATTACTACAATCAAGTGTACAAGTGGTACCTTTAACCCTGGCTATATGCAAACATACCAGCAGGGACCTAGCCAGAATAATGGTGTAAAAATTGTCATTTTGCTTCACTTTTTAAGTAACTGGCTGTCCAATTTCCGTATCTCCAGCATGTTAATGTTTCTGAAAACAGGGTGTCCAAATCAGGCAATTTTTCAATTGTCCAAAGGACGTGTCAAAAAGACGGGTGAGCATCCCTCTGCTTAAGTCAACCCTTGCATACCAGGAACCTCAGCAAACAAATATATTAGAAACAAATTGGTATGTGGTTGGTTGGGAGATTGTGCATGTAAGTTATTTAAAAGGCTTTATGTTTGTTTCACAGCTGACATCAACTTGTGCTGTTTAGTGAAATGACACAAGCTTTTCTTATAAGGGAATGTCTTCCCAGTAGGAATAACTAGGAAGATTTGAAATGTAGGAAAGTCACTTTTGAGGTCTAGATGGTTTCCTTTTAAGTTTATTGTTTCCTTGCAGTTTAAAGATTCTAAGCATAGTCTTTCTGCTTTTACAAAGGACCATTTTCTAACACAGCAAAATCATTTTCACACTGTATGATTGTGTTGGTGTTTGTAGTTGGAATTTACAGCCATTATATGAGAATACCATTGGGATACACGAATCCATCAGTTCAATCAAGCAATTACCGATCTGTTTGTCCGTCTATCCACCCAACCCAATCTAACCACAGACATTACTGATATCCGTGTCAAAACAGAACAATGCTTGAAATACTCACCCTAACATGTATTACATTATCTTTGTGTTATAACTCTATATTTGTTTTCTTTCGTTCCATCATCTGTAAACAGGCACTGTTAATACGTTGGATCAATCTAGTGTTTGACTCCATTGACGGGAAAGAGAAACTACATTCTTTGTATGGAATACTCTTCTATTTTTTAGACAGTGATACCTTGGTGAGTACATTGATACTGGGATGGATTTGACAAGTAAATAACTGAAGGTCACAGGGTTAGAAACGATCAGAGTTTATATCGCTGGGTGACATTTAAATGAAGATGTAAAATTCATTCTTACAGGACTCAGCTAAAGCTTGTATCAGGATTTGACCCCTGGGCCGATATTCTTACAGCTGCTTGAGTAGTTCTTGAAAACACTTTGACAAATTTCATACATCACTTTAAACGCATAAGTGCCAGTTTTCGTAGCTTTTTGTTATGCTGTAAGTCAGTTAAAGATCAATTTTAAGTCAAATGGTTTCACATTGATATATTTTGCTGCGGAAATTATATATTGACTGCAACAGATACCTAAGCAGCTTTATGAATGCAGGCCTTGAATTGTAAAAGTTCGTTTGTTTTTGTTTGATTGGGGTTTAACGTCCTACTTAATGGTATTTCACTTATATGACAACAGACTGTCCACTTCACACTGTTTGTTGACCTAGTATGGTGGAGAACCGAGAGGAAACCTCGTAAAAACCACCCTCGCGATTGTGGGAGCCACATCTTGTGACTCACTCATATGCCTGAATGTCGACAGATGGACTCGATCCTGTGAACGGTAAATCGAAGTAGGTGTTAGAAAGCACGCTCGCTAACCACTATGCCACGGCCGCAGGCCCTGAATTGTAAAAGAGACACTGGAAATAGAAACATCTTGATTACAGTCGGATTATTATGTGTGGTCACTAGATCTGCTGATTGCCACTCATATCACTACAGAAAGGAACTTGTCAGTGCCCTCTGATGGGCAAAGGGGTTTTCTCAATCCTTGGTTTTACAATGTACTGACATGTAGCATGATTTCAGTCATTTGATAATGTGGATATAAAGATAAAACTTTACACTGTCATATTATCTCAGTATATAAACAGTTACAATGGTTGTTGTTGTAATTGTAGATGCCCCATGTGTGTCACCTGCTCTATCAGCTGACTCAGAGAGAAGATGTACGTCTGTTTAGAGTCCGCCATCTCCTTACACTCCAGGCTGCTGTGGTAAGAGAATATAACCAGTAGAATTGTGGAGTGTCTGGTCAGTTCTTTCACTTCTCTGATGCTCTCTGAGCTGAGGGGGAAAAAGGCGCCGCCCAGTCTATTGAGTGCTACATGTCTCTTAACTAATTATTTTCATTTTTTGGGGGGATACCACTTGTTGCAGCATTTATTTCAGGATTTGCACAAAGTTTTACTAATTTGCCTGCTGTATAAAATTCTTTTGTAGTTTCACTTTATATCTTTAGCAACCCTTGCAATTCAGGTCGGCATTCGGCAATGGCTTATGCCGACGTAAAAGCCGACCAAATTTCATTTTAGGTCGGCAGTTGTTTTGCCGACCCCAATCTTGCTTGTCTATATAAAATTTCCAGTAACTTTCTTAAAAACAATATACAACCCGTAACTAGGCTTGGTTGTTGCTGTCAGCCAGGGTTGGGGCCAATTATAATTGCAATTATCAATTACCAATTACACATGTCTTTT
>JAVFBX010235156.1:0-10650 GCA_034783855.1 Mopalia kennerleyi | reverse complement strand
GAAATTATTTTCCAAATACTTCTGTTCTCCAATTTGAGTCTACGTCTGAATATTCTTTTCATGAGTAAATATATTTCTGTTTTAATCTCGCCATATTGGACAAATCATGCGACTAACGTGGCTTTTTTTAAGGTAAAAAATACTCCGGATCGCTGGGTCAATCACCACGTGTGTGCGCTCAAGTCGGCCGACTACTTTCGCTGGCGATTTAGCTGGTGATCAGATCACTGCGACCGGGGCGATTATAATTGCCCGTGTGTCCCCCGCATAAGCCAAAGGGTTGACATTCTTTTGTAGCCTGCCTAATGCAGAACCCAGTTTGAAAGTTTCCTTAGGCAAGAATAGCACAATGTTTTACCTGAATGTCTAAACCCCACTTACATACCTGGAGAACAACACTAACTTCAACACCAATATGTCTCTGTCAACCTTCGTTTTTCACCGTATAAAGTAAAGCACTATAAATGTTGAATTCCTCATCGTAAGAGTGAAATACCCTTTTGTACAACTTCAAACCCCAATCCAACAAACAAAAACCATTTTGTATTTGTAGGTTCCTTTACTTGTACAACACTTCAGTATAGAGTAGCTATAATCTATTTTGGGTTTTTAATTGGTCGACATCTCTGTGTGATTTATCTTTGAAATATTCATATAAAGTTAATATTCTTAAAGAATAATTACACTATCACAGGTATGTTGATCTATCAAAATGCACTAAAACTGTATGTTTCATCATTTCTAAACGTAGAATGCTAATATTGGTCCATCTGTCACAAATCTGGGGACTTGAAAACAAGTTCATAGATTAACTCGCAGGCAGCCATAGCTTAGCAGTTAGCGAGTTTACTTAGTTACTGATGCTATTTATAATGTACTGTTGTATCAATGGACCGTTCATGGCATCCAGTCTGTCTGTTGACCATCAGGTATATGAGTGAATCAAATGATGTGGCTCTAGCATCTTCTCTACCCAAGGGTTTTATATCAGAGCTACTCTTCATTACAACCCTTGGGGGATAACTCATGTTTAATGGGACTCGACTTGCAGGCTATTGATTGGATGCGTGGGAACTTCTACGCATCCAATCAGTTTTTTCGAACCAAACAACTCAGTGAAATTATTGGATATGTACCTATCGCTACAGACACCAAATCACCGTATATATACCATCACTGCTATACAAAGTTAAACAAACTGTCAAAACTGGAGTACGACATTCAACATAGGTTATATACGCTGATTGGATGTAAATGTAAACAGGTCGAGTTAACTATAACCATGACTATTTTATCCCCCAAATGGTGTAGCTGAAAACTCTCGTTGTACATCAATTATCTGCCAAGGGTTGTAATGCAGAGTTACTCGGATATAAAACCCTAGGCTAGAAAAGATGTGGCTCTGGCAATACAGGGGTGTTTTTTTATGATGTTTAATTACTCTCGGGCGTTTTCCACCATATTCTGCAAAGAACTTGGTGAAGTGGACAACCAGTCATCATACAAGTGAAATACCATTGAGTATGATGTTAAACCCCAATCAAGCAAGCACAGATTAATTTTGAATGTAACTTCGTCCTACTTAGATGACAGATAGGATTGCGTTTCAGCAAATTCTGCAAAACCATCTGGATGCTAATACAGGCAATTAAACCGTGTATCAGAAATCCAATATGTCTGTCCATCCTTCATAAATGCTGTGATCCTGATAGCTTCAAACAAATTCACAGATTAATGTGGAATGTAACCTCCTCCTGCTAAGACAACAAAGGAGGATTGCATTTCACCAGCTTCTGCAATGCAATATTACTGCTATTACACAATTTTGCAATATTCATGTCTGTGTTTGTTATAAACATGATAACCCCAACACAAATTTTGGGATTAACTTCAGACACTGAATATGGCTTCTTCCTATTAAAGTAATGGTTGGGATTGAATTTCATCAAATTTTGCAAAGCAATGATGTCAATGTGTAATTTGTGGTATTTGGTTTATTTGTTTTGTGAACACAAGAACTTGAGAAAAAAAAATTACCTAACTTAATATTTGTTTAAACAATGGAATCGATTGCATTTCACAAAATTTGTTCATTCTCATACATGCAGTATTTGTATATAAGCATCATGTAATCCCAAAAGGTATAAATCTTTGAACAAACAGATACCAATGAAAGTTGTTTTTTACCAACTCATGTTTCTGAAGCAGATCCTGCTGGTGCGGTCCCTGCTAAACAGCAACATGAATCTTAACTGTGGTTGCAGGCTTCACACTAGTCTCTTGTTGCATGTGTTGCTCTTGGTGCTTGTTTTTCATGGATACTAGAACATGCCTCCCTATCAGTTAAATGCCATCAAGTTAAGTTACTGTAGCACGATTCCCTGTAAGGCTTACTCCTGAATGTAGGATTGCATTCTTATCAAGATCAGGGGCTTAGCCAGAAATCAAAAGTAGGGTGTCCAAAATGGTCATTTTGCATTCACTTTTCAAATGAGAGGGTGTCCAATTTGACAGTTGTCCTATCTCCTGAATGTTAGTTTCTTTAAACCGGGTGTCCAAATGAGGCAATTGTTCACTTCAGGGTGTCCAGTTAGACGGGTGTCTGCCTATGCCCTTGATCAAGATACAAAAGTAATGGAGAAAAACTACAGGGTTCAATGTCATACATTTTCCTGTACAAAGAACTAAGACTTCAATTCAAGGGTGATATCTGTCTACCATTGGACCATGTTTCTGGCTTACTATGATAATGTGCATATCTGCTAAATTAAAACAGATGATCATAATTGTTGTTTAAGACAGCTAGTAAATCTTTCCTAAATACACTGCATTCAATAATCTCTTGCAATGTGAAATACGCACATAACAGGTACCTTGTCAAGTAAATACAGAAAGAAGTTGGTTAGGATAAATATTAAATTGTTCAAGAAAAGTGACTGCAGCACAAAATAATCAACACAAGTTCACTCTTTCCAATTTATTCAAAATGAACATCAATTTTCACCAACAATATCATATGGAAACAAAAAGAATGTGAAACTTACTGCTAATGAAGATTAAGTACATGTACTTTCGATAACCTATTTAAGAACTTGCACAAACCAACAGAAAGAATAGCCCATGATGTAAACAGTGATAATACATAATCATATACATAAGAGTACTGGTAGCATACATGCTCACAAATCATTCAGTGTCTTCATTCTTGTGATTCACTTGCTATTTTGAAATGTTTGTATTCTTGATCACCAGATTCTAAAATGATTGAGGCATCAATAAGATCTTATTTTAATATTTGATAAACTAAATTTTACCAGGTCCAAAGTATCACTGCATTATTTGCAACACTTTTATATCATCTATAAACAAAATATCACCATGTTATTTCTTCCATCATGTTAGTTAATTTGAGATGTGTCAAAAAAACAAATAAATCAATTATCATGTTAAAGGCAAGCCTGTGTTGTTGAGGAAAAAAGCATGAATAAGGCTTTGGCCATTGTTTTGCAAATTTATATTAGGAGGACCTATTTGTAGGTTTCCCAAATTGTTAGCAATGTTCATCTAAATTTGCATTTTACTACTGATTTTGACAAATTTTGTCAATCCTATCATCAATGAAGTTTGTATTATAAAGCAATATATTGAATAACTATTAAACAATATAAAAAAAATGACATTTTCATCAGATGAGTAAATATAGCACAACAAATAGGGTGTATTCCTCCGTCCCGCCTATCTTAACCCATGGTGAAGGTTGGAAATTGATCCAACGCTTTCGCCAGCCTCTCAAAACATAGATCTGTTTTTCTTCAGATTTCGTTTACTGACATTTAAATAAAGTTTTATTTTAGTTTCTCGCCAGAGTTGACACGTTTAAGTTATCTCCCTTTACAATAACAAGATTGAAAAACATCAGCAAAGAAATATTGCAAGTAGGTAAAAAATTCTAGTTATTGTTTTAAGTGTATCTAAAAAAAATCTGAGAAAATCCGATTTTTTGAGAGGCCAGCAATAGCGGCAGATCAATTTCCAACTTTCACCACGCGTTAAGATAAGTGGGACATGGTGCTAGAGAAAATACTGTTTCTTGAGTATGGCACACCAAACACTTTTAAATTTTATCCCACAAAGTATACTTTTGCTAAAAGTACCAAAACAAATAAAAGAAACATGTTCTAATAAAACTGTATGAAGAAAAATACATTCTGTTCATGAAAATGATTATTATCCAGGCCAAAATTAACTTTTTAGGGTGCACCACTTTTTTATTTGGTCCAAGAATTATGTTTGTTTCAAGACTATTTCAGTCCAATAATTTATTTTTAAATCCAAGATTGAAAAAGAGCTTTTTCAAAATCCAAACTTAACGTGATCTATTTAGGATTCACATGAACACATAAACTGATGACATCTTTTGTTGCCAGTCTGCTCTCTGAAACTTATACCCAGTCTCTCATCACTCGCCAATAGAAAGACTTTGAGTAAAAATAGATATTTAATATGGATGGGACACAGCATCATGTTAACTGGCATCATCTGTGGATGCATCTTCTCTATCCAAGAGTTTTATTTTGAGCTACATGTACTCTGCATTACAACCCTTAGCAAAATAATCTGATATACATAGAATTACAGCTACGCCCCCTGGCGGATAAAATGACCAAATTTCGAGTTAAAGCGCTGTTAACATATGTTGAATGTTATACACAAGTTTTGAGGATTTGTTTAACTTTGCAAAGCACTATTGGCGTATATATGGAGAGTAGGGTAGGTACATATGCAATACTCTCATGAGTTGGTTGAATAGCCCAAACATATCCTTTTTTCATCCTCACTTCACCCACTTTCATTATTGACTATCTCCGTTATTTTTACTAGAGTCCTCTCGCAACACAATATCTGATTGGTTGCATAGAAGTTCCCATGCATCCAATCAATCAGTTGGAAACAGTGTTCAATTATATGTGAATAATCCGCCAAGGGTTGTAATGCAGGGTAGCTCGGAATAAAACTCTTGGCTCGAGATGATGCAGTGTATGTGGTCGGGTGTATCTTGAATACATGTAGGCCATGTGAATTTTGGAGCATACAAAAACTTGGATCAAACAAAATCTTGAACCATAAAAGTCTTGAATCAAATATAAAGTCTTGAGCCAATAAAAATATGTTTGACCGTAAAAGGTATGAAAACTAGTCCTAAATAATGTACAGCAAGGTGACATTCTGAAAGTGTATATTATAGTTACACCGAAGGGGAAGAAGACAGGCTTGAGATTTGTAAAGAAGGTTGACCTGCCACTCTATAAAAGCTTAGCTAGCTGTCTGAATAAGAATTGCAAATAACAAAGAAGTTTACACTGACAGCCATCTTAAACATGGTAAGATAAACTGAAATACCTTTTTTTAACGTTAATTGTTTAAAAACTATATATTGTCAAATTGAACATATTTAATAAACTTTGCAAAAACTGCATGAAACACCAAACTTCCTCTACAATTTGTATCAGGAATTTTTCTGTAGGCACCACTGGTATTGGAACGAATAAAATTGACACGCAAATGGCACAATACTGAAACTGGGTAATTGGATTATTTATCTATTTATAATACACAATAAGTTTCAGTTTGATCTATATAATAAAGCTTGATTTGTTTGTAGTGATTTTTTTTCTTCATACAAATGTATTGTCTTCTTCAAACAATTCCTTTTTTTGACAACAAAGGGTTTTCTCATATTTTTTCATCCAAATATATTCTCTTCTTCAAACAATTTACCAAAATTACTAGTTCCTTCCCTTCCAGAACTGGACAGCAACCTGAAAAAAAATGGTTTCTTTCTATTCATTAACTTGTCAAAAGATGATGCAGACTTATGTACTTGACTGAAGATTGTTCCAGGTCTGCTGCAGCCTGCAAATGTTTATGGCGACAGCCTGTACTGCCTCTGACCCCAATGATCAGGAGCCCCTTTTACAAAATGTTGTACAACTATAAAATCATGTACAATCTTTTTATGTCTACAGTGTTATGTGACAAAATATATGCACAAGATTTTTTTTTTTTTGTGCAATGATATTTTGTAGTGGTGCCACCGTGTCAAACATGTGTAATTGATTGAGAATTTGTCAATTATATGAATTGGACTACTTGACTTTGTAGTTTACAAGTTACCATGGTGATAATTAATTATTCAATTTGCATTAACATTAAAGTTAACTTTTATTTTCTTCTGAAAATATAGCAAAAAACAAACCAGAAGAGTTAACAGCAGAATTGATCTTAGTCTCAATCGGTGAGTTTATTGATCAGATTATCTGATGATTATCATTATTAAAAAGAAATCGGTGCTAACCTTCGAGATGAGAGAATCTGTTGATCTGGAGGTGTCAAATTTTCAAACATGTCACACAGAGGCTCTCTCGGCAGCTTATGAGATCGAGGCTGCCAACACAAAAAAACAAATAGCAGCAGGTTGTGTGCATGTTGTCAAAATCGAAAGGTGCACAGAAATGTGCAATAAATAAATCATCTAATGGTTCACTACCCCATTCCATCTTTTCAAACAAAATTCATCCTTATCATATGTTAAATAAAATCATATTAGAATTTTTGCCCATAATCTCAAAATGCCGGCATACACCATTGTTCACCCCATAAACTCTGATAGTATCCAATTCCCTGAACAGTTCAACAACACGATCAGTATCTACACTTGGGAATAACACAAGTGATTACGGTGTTGCTAAAAATAAATATTACCCCCAAAATAATAATATATATATTTTTTTTTTTACTTCCTGTTACAAGTTCTTAAGATATTACAATGGGGGAACAAAAACTAGCTAATTCTCATGAAATCAACCAGAATGTACCTGCTGGGGTATCCTTTTCTGTTGTCTCCTTAAAACTTGGAATGTGTCATTTGAAGCAATAAGACCACTTTTGGATGCTGTACAACCCTTACCATCATTACCAGCTGTTGATGACACACTTGATAACTAAAAAATAGACAATGCTTGTTAGGAGAAATCGTGGGTGGTTAGAGGCAGCTTCATGTTGCCCTGGTGCTTTCTGGGTGAAAGAGGAACAGGATTTGTTTGATTGGGGTTTAATGTCATACTCAAGGGTATTTCATTTATATGAAGACGGATTGTCCATTTCACACTGTTCCTTGCCCTATAATGGTGGAAAACTCATAAAAACCTGCTCGGAGATTGCCGGAGCCCCATCTTGTGACTACCTCGTATTTGACCTGTGATGTTTTTGTTAGTTGCCAGTGGTGTCGGAGGTGGTTTTCTTCGCCCATTGGGTTGGTACGCAATCATGTGAGTGCAATAACCTTAAGTACGGCGTAAACCCCAAACAAACAAACATTGAGGAGACATCCTTTGAAAATAGCTTATGTGATTTAACTAAGTATAAATGTACACTCCAGTAATGCAAATTCTGAAGTTACACAAATTGATATTGATTGAAGTGAAAACTAGAGCTAAAGTTTCAAGGAATGGAGAGAAACAAATTAAATGATTTTGGTTACTTAAAATCTATATTGTTAATTTATCATTTAATCTTCAAAGCTTGCATCATTACCAAAGAGATGTCTGAAAGAGTTGGAGATTGAAGTTTCGGACAGTCCACAGAGCTGTCACTTAAATCCTGGTTATCAGGGGAGGTAATCATCTTAAACCCTCTCAACGTTTCAGCAACAGATAGCTGTGATTTAGCTTGAAGTAAGACAGGTGACAACCCAACATCTGAGTCACTAGAATCATCTTCCAATACATCCTTCACATAGCCAGTCCTTATTGGGCATTCAGCATCTGTTGTAATCCAAGGATTCTCTTGTTCTGCTAAATTTCCAAAAATATCAAAACTGTCTTTTTTGGAATCCAATATGTCGATATTTTTTGTCATTTCGACAATTTTTGCCTTTGTTTTTTTCTTTGCTACTAATGTTTCTCTAATCTTTAGTGGTGTTTCAGAACACTCAGCTGGCGTATTTAACCTTGGTGACCTTCGCCTCTCAACAGATGCTGAATCTTTCAGTTTGGATATTACATTCGAGACATGCTTAGGTGTTGTCACAGAAGAAGAACGGCTTAAGGGTTTTCTTTTCTTAGGTGCCACAGCAACAACAGAACTCTGTGTTTTGT
The DNA here is from genome assembly GCA_034783855.1 of Mopalia kennerleyi. Taxonomy (NCBI): domain Eukaryota; kingdom Metazoa; phylum Mollusca; class Polyplacophora; order Chitonida; family Mopaliidae; genus Mopalia; species Mopalia kennerleyi. Next base: position 2,494 of record JAVFBX010235156.1, on the reverse strand, counting down.
TGTCTAATTTTGGAGTAATTTGAGAAGAGTCTAATTGAGAAGAGCTTTGACTGTCCCCTCCTGAGTGAACAAAACACTGCTTTCCTCTCCGATTACTTGGTACACCTGCAAATTCTGTGTGCCCTTCTGTCTCATGAAAACTTTCTACAGCATCCCCTCTTCCCATCTCACCATCAGGACATTGTGGTGATGACATCTCATCAAATTTGTATACATACTTGGTTCCTGCAGCCTGATCTGGGGTGGCCGATTTGCTCATATTTGGTGATCTAGATCTTAGCATACGTTTAGCTGGAACAGAAGGGGAACTCAAACTGTTCTTTCTAGATCCACTTCTCTGTAATGTATGCTTTGGAGAAGCTGTTGCATAATGATTCTGTCTAACAGGTACGGACGTCAACTTTCCAACAACAGGTGATTTCTCTTTTAGGTTCTGTTTGATCAGAGAGACATTTCCAAACTTCTGTGGAGAGCTCACACATATTTCAAACTGATCAATGGCATCAAAATCATATGGGTTTTCATCTGACTCTGGTAAAGTGTTTGGTGAGGGCATTGATTGATCTTGAGACGCACTGATTGTTGAACATGAATCAATCTCACTCATGATTTTAACATCTACCTCTTCAGCAGAAAAGGAAACCCTGCTAGCAGGACGTTTATTTTCTTTTCCATTTCTGAAAGTAAGAATGTGGAAGTGTTAAAACTTGAGAATATAAAATTTACCACAATAAACTACTTGTACAGTATTATCATTTTCTGATGACTTCACACTTAATACTTTACACAAAAACAGGCACTTTTCTGTGGAGTTTTCAGTAAAATGTTATCATTAGATTCAAAAGGTCCAAACTTATTCACCTTTCTTTGTTGAAGTGATTACCTTTTTAGTATACCTGGTGTCCTGGCAGCATTCTCTGATGACATACCAACAACAACTGTTGGTACTGCATAATTCTTATTAACGGAATCACCTGCACTATAGGTTTTTACTTTACTTTCCCAGTGTGTTGGAAGGCCTAATGCAGGAGGAGATGTGCTGATAGGAGAGGCAGTATCACACATATCATCTTCATTGTATCCACCATCTGACATGTCATCATCACTATTAAGATATGGACCTAGCAAGTTCTGGTCCCATTGATCAAGAATGAACGGATTCGTCTGAATATCTTGGATTGGCTTAATTGGGCTTTCATTTGATTTTGCAGGAGACTGTTTAGTTTTCTTGGCCGAAAATGTGATGCAAGATTTTGGCGTGAGCAGTCGACCTTTACAAGTTTTAGATCTCTTTATAGATATTTTTTTGACAACTTTCTTCGGTGGTGTAGGAGTTGATATTAGGGTGAATTTTCTGTAGTTACTTCTAGCATCAAGAGGTAAAGTGTCCCAGATTAACTTCAGCTTTCGATTGATTTGTTGTGCTTTCAAAAATGGATATTTCCCTTGTAACTTGTTTTTTTGCTCCAGAACAAAAACCTGGTAGCTGACAACACTCTTCATTTGTTTGCTAACCCCAGTTTCTTCACTGGATGCTGGTGTATCTCCCTTCATTTCTACCTGTATACGATCTGCAAAGGAAAAAGAAAGGGAAAAAATTAAACAAGGTCTTGCTGTACACCCGGGTTGATTTTGAAGAAAATGGCAAAAAATAGATCTGAAAATTTCCGTGTTTTCGTTCACACATTTGTTGAAAGTTTAGATATGCAGTAAGGGTGGAGGATGTTCTTCAGTGTTTAGCTACAGACAAACAGACGTTGATCCTCCTTTGTCTTAGCCTACAAAGGTTCAATTCCCCTTACATGTAAGTGGAAGTCCCACTGGGAGACTGGCGATTTGGTGTTTTTCACAAAGTTTCTTTTAGAGTATGACAACTAGTCTAATCAAACAATAGATAATCAGGATTACAAATAAGCTCATGTGTAGCATATGTCTAGGAAAGGTATTATCAAGAGAGAGAAATAAAAGTGAACACAAGTTCAGGTTATTTGTTGATGTGACTTGGCTGGGCTTAAGTATGTTGACCAGATGATAGCCTTGTGCAGGTTCGTCATCTTTGTTGTCGAGACTGCAGTCCACTGATCCAGATAAGGGAATGTGTTAAGGTTACATGTAGGATTTCAGTTGCCTTCAGGTGCATGCTATGTTACAGTATTTTGTTGGCATCATTTTACTGAGACTTTTTTCTCACATCAGTCACATGATAGATTTCAATAAATTATGTGGTTACTGGGTAGTTCTTTTTTATAGCTTTATTTATCTCTAACTTGTTGACATTGCAAGTCTTTATTCTTTAAATTAACTGGAGTAAAAATTTAACCATGTGATTTTTTTTAATTTATTTGTTAATTCAATTTTTTTTCTACTGTTTTCAATTTGACATTTTTCTTTAATTTTTTTTTATAAAATGAATTCTGTTAAAGAGGCACTAGCTCCCAAAATTAGCTTTTATCAATAAATTCAGATCGCTACGATTTTAAGTGGTATCAAAGTT
>JAVFBX010235155.1:0-20209 GCA_034783855.1 Mopalia kennerleyi | reverse complement strand
GCACCCATATTCACATACACCCTTATTCTCAGACAACACCATTCAAAGATACCGTTATAAACAGACTGCTCTAGTCACAGACACCGTTATTCGCAAACATCGCTATTCACAAACACAGTTAATCACAGACAACACTATTCATAGACACCGTTATTCGCAGGCACCCATCGTGAGATTCGCTGTTATTCAAAGACAACGTAAGTTACAGATACTTTCACGCACAGGCGGTCATAGTCACAGACATATTTAGAAACAACCATAGTCCCAGACACTGCTAGCCTATAGTCATACACACCGTTTTTCACAGACACTGTCATTTACAGATGACCAGTCACAGTTACTCATAGTCAAAGACGCAATTATTCAAAAACATCCAATCACAGACACCATTAGCTACAAGTACCAATAATCACATCGTTTGTTACTGTGAAAGTTTGACCCAAAAATGTGACGTCACATAAAGCGCAAATTCTGTTTAATTGGGGGTTTAGTTCTCGGCCTTTTTAATTTTTAGATAACATGACCATGCACCGTGTACATACGAATATGCCAAAATAAACCAATATGTATGGCAATAAGTACGATTTCTGCGGTGAGTTTGGCAGAGTTCTGGGTTGGTGTCAAACCCAACGCCAAGAAACGGCAAGCTTTCGAAGTCTGGGTTGTCTTATCCCATATAACAGATTCTCATTTAAAATATTTGACCAAAGGGGAATGTTTTGTATCGAGTCCTTATGCTGAAACAACCTCCATACTAGCGTGGACACCCCATTGACATTTACTGATAAATCTTGGTTTAAGTGAAGAGAAATCGTGACATTGTATTCTGTGTGTAATAAAACAGTTTTCATATATAACTGTTATGTAATGCAAATAATAAATTATTATATACACTGTTGCAACACAATTGCCCAAGGAATTATGTCCGTTGTGCCTAAAGTGAAGTCTTTCTCTGTGTCATCTTAATTCAATTATTTTCATTGACAATCTGTCATGGTCTGAAAAAGACGTACGCCACAATGAGACGGCAATGACATCTGTTTCAGACATCTGAGTGGAAAACAAACCCTAAAGATTCATTCATTTCGATGTTTAAGACACCGATGAGCTTTTTGCGAGTCGTATATATACTTTTCGCGTGATTATACCCAACTGATTGCTATACCTTCAATAGTAATTGTATACCGACACAAAAAGTTTGGAGTGACGTGTTATCATAACGGTTCTTACACAGTATTCCTCAGCCTCTAGTGTGGATGCCGTTTAGTTCTTGGGGGACTTATAATTTGCCGATTTTAAAGTGGTTAATTGCATCAGGTTTCCCGCTGCTGTGGTGTGTTCCCAGACTGACAAAAACATAATCACACGTTGTGTACAGCAACCTTCTCGAAACGCTGTCCTCTGAGCATTGAGCCTAATACAGCCTCCTGTGATAGGAAATTCTGACTTTTTTCTGAACGCTCGCATTTAAGGGGGAAAAGGTGATTGTATAAAGGCTGTTCATGGGTTCTTTAAAAAGGAAAGCTTGCTTAGCTATACCTATATAAATCGATTTTCCGCTTTTTGTAGTTTTTACTCCAAGTTTTCTGATGAAAGAAATCAAGATAATAGTCTTATTTCAATACAGAGCCTATACGTATACTAACTTCAAAGGTACAGTTTTTTTTTTGTTAAAATGTTGCAGATGAGGATGTGAAAGATATAGATATAAAATATTTCAAGTTTCGTTTAAATGTATCAAGAATCGCATTGGCATTCTGAAAGTACATCAAATAATCAAGGCTAAAGTCGTTGGTTTGTTTAGATATTTCTCTTTGTATGATGAAAGAAATGTAAGGGTGTTTCGTGGTAAATCTACTTGGTTTTAAAGCGTGTGATTATATGTATCAATGGTTCATTTGATGAATGAATTTAATTATTTCGTACCAGGTAAAGATGGATTTCATGTTTTAATTATTTTCCGTTTTATATGATACAGATAACGGTGATCCACTGAAGCTGTATTGAGATATTACGTGTTATCAGTATTACCATGCCATCACAAAGAAAATATATTACAACCAGATTTCACGTCAGTATTAAACATTTTTCTCCATCAGGCTCTATTGGTTTTATAGTGATGCAGATGGTTATCGTCAGATTAGTACATAAATAAATATGGTATTGTAGGGAGAGTAGGTTGTCATACACAACGTTTAAAGCGATGGACACATTTAATGAGACACTTTATAATCGGGACGTCTCAAGAGGACGAAGCGTCACCGACACCAGATAGTGTGAGATGAATCAGTTTGTGAAACACCTACGATGTGGTCACAAACCCTGTAACGTGAATTTAGGCTGATTGAGTGAGTATTATTAACTAGCGTGTGTTATGTAGGAGGTTAATGCATGCACCATGACGAGCTCACATGTCTTCACGTTCTCTTATTGTATTCCTTGTCTCATGATGCAATTCCAAATTGACTTATAACCTTTATACTTTTGAAAACCGTTAAAATACATAAAAAAAAAGAGTTTGAGGAACTCGTTTGCACTAAAGCGAAATGCCCTGCCTTTATCCCAAGTGTGAATAGATGTTATGGTAAGCCATGCGGTGTGCGATACAGGTCTGTCAGCCCGGTCTGGTGCCATTACATGACTGTGGTGACCATTGATTTACCATTACAGAAGAGAGACGTGTTATACCCATAAGAACAACCTACATCATTTGTTTTTAACAACTAGTTCTGGGATGGATCATATTGCTTGTAGATGAGGTACACCAATCAGGAGATCTATTTCAAGAATACCTGAGCACTTATTTAAAGCAACTGAATATAAAACAAAAGAGTCTTGCCCATTATAGGTTTATAAAGAATTTTATTCATAATGACATACAATTTGAGCTAAGTAGCTTATCTTTTGTCTCTCTTTTAGCCATTCAGTTCAAACATTGCTTCAAATTGTAGATAATTACTATTAGAATTACAAAGATTGACGGAACATTTCAACATGTTTACACTGGCTAGTCAACTGTATTCCTAAAACCTTACAGTAATATGAACTAAACACTACACAGAAAAGAACATTGTGGGGAATAGGAATCCTCGTTGTCAACATTATGTGCAGGTATGCTAACAGATAGGTACCAAAAGCCTGCAAATTACAAAATCGCTTTGAAGTGGCGATGAACTCCATCACATAATCAACAAGTTTATAGGTTCCTGCTAAAGCAGCCTTATAAAAGGTGTTCATCGTAAAACATTTCCATAGATCTTAACTTTATTCTGACCAAAATTCGGCTGGTGCTTCAAATCCATCTAAGAACACTGTCCGGTATTCAATCAAGATATTCCTGGCTGTTGCATGTTATGTACCTCATTTTGAACAAGTGTAGTTTTCTGTAAAATCTCCAAATGTGTTTATTTGTGACTAGTATTAACATAAATCAATTGTGAGAATGGGGCTAGAATTTAAATATGTACATTTTCATACTGAAAATATTCGCCAAATCCTTTGAGGCAGTACGAGACAACGTCGGGCGTTAATATAAATAGACTGTTTGTTGGCATGAACTCTGCCGTGTCTTTTATGAGATCTCGTTTGTCAGCGGCTTGAGGACGTTTGTTACCCTCAGATCAACCGGGAATTCGTCCAAGCTCAACGTGCAGTGGCCGTAACTAATTTCCCCTCACATTTGTTATCATATCTTTACTGGCTCAGTGGTCGGTTGGCTTCTAGACACAACCAGAAAATTGGGATTCCGGAGTTAGAAGTTCTTTCTCATTAGTTATTTCCTAAACAATATGCACAGACGAGTTGGCCTTGTCTGTAAATCGAAACTTTCGTGGCTTTTATTAAATTGATTAAATGTAATCCATTTTCAGATAATGCTATTATTGATTATATTGATATCAGACTAATTTAGAAAATTAATTAGGCCTTTATCAAGCAGTAAAGCTAGCGCGTGTTATTTCTTGCTTGTAACGTTTAAGTTGCACACAAATCTATATTCCCAATATGCATTACAACTGTCCACAGACAAGGCTAAATCATTATCAAATTTTTTTTTTCTGAAGCAGCAGTTATTTAAATTGTATTAAGCGGAACTGTAAATGACAACAACAACAATCTGTCACATGTTGTTATGATGTATAACTAACTATTCAAAATTGTACTCCACTTCGATTATCTGGTATTCGATAAAAAAAATAATCCGCTGCAAATTTAATAGGCTGTCACATTAATCGCGAGTCACAATTCTTGAACAAAGCTTTAATGACAAAACCAGCAACAACACGGGAACTTAGTTGGCAGACAGTATAATTTCTTTGACAAGTTTCATTCTAAAAAAACAGGATTGTTGGCGATTTCATCAACTTTTCTGAATCCATCTCCAATGAGAATTCATTCTAGATTAATGTACCATACTGAATTCCTTGTATGTGCACATTTCTCATTCTACATTGTTAATTCTATTTCAGACATCTCTTATTCACACCGAAGCCATCTCTCGGAATCTGCTTAGGGCATCTAGGATAACTTTTAGGAATCGGAGAATACCAATGTTTTAATTAAGTCTTGTTTAAAACATGGTAAACAAGAGAAATTCATCAAAAGTCCAAAAGTTTTGTTTTTAGCATTTATGAATTTCGGAACGTTTTTATAAGCAAGGTTTTATCAGACGCAGTTCATAAGCGTCAATTACACCGGAAATAAAATCTTATAAAATACACACTTGCTGAATTAAATTGTAAACTGCCAGCAGGCTAAGCACACTTCTAGATCAGAGCTGTTTTAGCAGAATTGGTAGGCAATCCGTCATCTGAAGTAGTCATCGTAGCTAATGGAAAAGAAAATATCTTCTTCGAATACAGATGGCACATATCGTAGTATCACCTTGTCTGTCAATAAGGAAGCGCTTCTAATAACTCAATATTGACTGTCTGATTTGACTGTAGTACAGGTGCATGCTGTAAACATACACGATTCTATGTATATTTATTAATTGCCAATCATATCTGAGTACTTGGCCATCTAAGAAATTTTAACCGCCCTATAATCCAAATTAAGTCGTACAAATGTGTGCGTAAAATATAAGACAGTCCATATCACTGTTGAATATACCCGAAAACTCCTGACCTTATTAATTGAGATGCATTAAGGTTTTATTGGCAGTGATCTACGCTCTCCTGGTAATTTGGAGTGGTTAGCAAATCTCGTTAAAAATCTCGCAACTTAAGTGGAAGAGCAAAGCGTTTGAGATATCGTAGTGTACACAGTGTACATCTGACCACTGCCACCGCCTTTGTCGAGTGAGCTTCGCAACTATTCTTATTAGAGCATTACATTGATTCTGTGCCTTCGAGTTTCATACCAGCTGATTTGTCCTAGCTAGAATCTGGCGTCCCTCTCGCTGTCAGCACAATGTCACCTTGTCCTGGCATGTGATTACTTAACTGGGTTAAAACACGGCCTGATGTTGGAACGACGCTTGTGGATATAAGTATCACAAATTTGTTTTGATCACATTTATTTCTTAAGAAAATGTATTAATTAATATTTCAATCCTGTCAAAATAATAATCCGTTTGAGTCATAAAATTCTAAAACAGTATTAGCATATATATTTCAAATAAGTTAAACGAGAATGAGATGAGGCATTGTGAAGCATTCAAAATCTCCGAGTTTCCAAACGCAGTCTTACAGATCAATATATAAATGTTAGCCAAAACAGAACAATCTATTCAAAAGTTTAGTTGTAACTGTGCCATGGATCAATCAGTTGTGTTACGGAACTGCCGCACACGTTTGAGATGCAAGATGCAGAGAAGGGAAAGTTGACTTTGGAGATCAACGGGTGGTTTGTAAAGTTTCTAGCCATTTTCCGCCAATGATCGGCAATGTGTTGAAATAATTACTACTTTCGTTGCCACTCTTATACATTAAAGCTCAATTTTGAGGTAATTGTATTTCTAAGCCCATTACCACCCTCGATATAAGTCGCTATATAATATATATGTGTGCATTTGTGGACAGCTCAAGATTACAAATTTGTAACTTTTGATGCATATGGAGATGCAATAATATTAACTTTTAAACGTATTGCAAATAGAATAAATTTCTTAGAAATATAGTACCTTTTTTAGTGTTTGTTTTACAATGTAAGAATTATAATGCTAAATAAATAAGTCTATCTAACAGAAGTGCTCTTGAACTGAAAAAGAGGGCCTCATTTTTGTTTTTCGAAAGTTTGCTGAGAATGATTTTAGTTGACTTTCGTGTCTGTTTATCAAAATAAAATCGTATAAAAACAAGAGATATATATTAAGGACAACATTTTAAAATTACGATTAACTTAAAAAAGGGAGTCATTCTTTTGATGCCCTTTGAATTGCAACGTTCTCTATGATGACCAGGGTTCGAGTGTCTACGTAGGATCTCCAAAGCTCTCAAGCGTTTGTCTAAAATATGCATGCAAGGCTTACATTTAGTACACATTTGATTGTACATCATGTGGAACAGTGATCGATTATGGTGTAATACACATTCCTATAATGAACACGGGAAAATCTTATCATCATATAACAAAACCAAACATAGTTTAGAGCCTAGATTGTTGTAATATTTTCATTATGTGTCAAGACTTTGTCAATAATAACAATATGCTCAGTAAACCTCAATTCTAGTTTCAATTTATAATCTGAATTTGAATTTATTTTTTCAACTGCGCGCGCATGCAGATTATATATTTAACTTTAAATGAAAGTGGTGTAGTTGTCTTTGTCTATTTTGACCTAGTATTTTTTGCGAACGTTCTTTGGGTATATTAAAACAGTTTCCCTTCTGGAACATATTACTTGTCGGTCTCAGCATAATTCAATTGTTTCCAGTGACAGATAATGGGATTTGTAAAGTTGACAAACTGTTTCAAGCATTGAGCTTTGAAAGACATCAATTTTAAGGGCTTTTAACTGTCTCCCTCAAACAAATCCTGGCGATCGTATATAATGTTTGTATGGTCGCGATTTGTTTCTCGTAGGAAGCTATATGTTTGTAGACCTACGTGAAACAGCCATTATATACAGACAGTATTTGCTTGTAATGACATGCGATCCTACAACGGAGTATGGGTTGTTTGCCCCAGTCGCTGTGTTGGTGACGTTTCATTCGACATGGGATTATCAATTTGACGGATTTAAAGTGGTTAATTGCGTTAGGTTCGCCACTGCTGTGGCTTGCAAGCAGACGGACAACGTAGTAACGACCTGTGAAAAGCAATTTTCTAGAAATGTTTCATTTTGCAATTTGATGGGTTTTTTTGGTACTGTCTCGTAACGACCTGAACGTTTTACTGTCGATCTTTTGATCCCCCGAGCCCCATGCCCAGGATGTTCAAGATAAAGCTATTATCCCTCAAATGTACCGGCTTAAAGTAAATGCCTTTCATGTCTCTGTATAATGTTGACTCCTTTATATGTCTTAGTGGTAGAGTGTGCGCTTCCTAACCCTACTCCAAGTTACCGTTCACAGGATCGAGTCAGTCGGTCGAGCATCAGGTATATGAGTCACACGATGTGGCTCTGGCAATCAAACAAAAAAGTTATATTTTTAAATACACATGCCATGTGTATAGGTATACTATCGATTACTGTATTCGTTTTAAAATAATAACAATGTGTTTGAAATAGAGATACTCGTTTTTGTAACAATAGTTCGTTTGTTAAATGTTTCGGTTCAATATGGGTGCATTTTTGTATATTAATTTGGAAAATCAAGCTTTCTCCAGTGCTAAAATAGCATAGAGACGCACCTTGTCGATGTACATTGGAAGTGCCAGTATCTTGCCTTCAGAAGTGTTTTCCGTGGTTACTATATGTATAGTACTGATGATTATATAACGATAAACACTATCGGCTATCAGAAAAGCGTAAGGTTCCTTACATTTGCAATTGCAAAAGCGAAAACATGGAGGGGAAGAGATATGTCTACCCACCACATCAGTGAGAAGCTTTATACAATGAGCCACTTTATAATCGAGAATTTGTCAATCCCACGAGACCTCAACGTCATCAACACTAGAGCCTGGAGTCAACGGTTGATGAACCCGTCAAACAGACCGACAACGCAGACAGAATTTGTTGACAATCAGCTGTGAACGTTTAAATCGAGAACATATGCTTTCCAGAGACAACTACTTGCTGAAAAAAATCAACGTTTACATAAAATTCTCAAGATTGAGTGTGTAGTACATATGACGATCAACGCAGTGTGAGATCCAATTCCTTCGTCTAGGAAAATTAGCCATGAAAAGTTGTAGCGACGAATAGATCCTGATGACCCAACACTGTGCGTTTTGAAAGAAAATATGTTTAGAAAACTAATCGGACTAACCTTGCAAAAAGATTGACATAATTCTTTACGAAACACTCAACCCAATCTTCAAAATTGTTTATCCTATATATATATCTTTATCGATTATAGCGTAGCCCTTAATTGTTTACTTGTCTTTTTTAAGCAAATTACAGTAAAATCTAAACAATTTGAAGGTACAAATATAGTTATCAAAGTTTGTTCAATATTGAGATACTTCCACGTTTGTTATTTCTTCAAACATACCAAATTTAGGGGTCACAAATTTCTATTATCTTTTATTATCCCCAGTGATAAGTTACTTCGGTACAATGCGATTTAGTTTAAAGTGTATTCAGATAGCCGACCTTGCGTGCATGAACCAAAACAAAACTTTCTTTTGTATTAGTGCAGACATTTGACAAAATATTATTTTCTTCTAGAAATAAGAATAAGTAATGAAAGCATGTTGATTTTTTTTTTTCAGAGTTATACCTGTTAAATTGCTGTGCAATGACATGAGTCATGTAATGTGCACCAAGCATAACACGGAACATTCTTCAATGGTCTGATCAATAACCTAGTAACACTGTAAACTTACTATAGTATATCAGAACAAAAACAACAATCAACCGTTTTCTTTCCTGGGGAATTTTCTTGCTTTCAAGAAACGTATAGCTCGGTGTCATCTTAATTCAATTGTGTCCCGTGGCAACTAATGGATTCTGTTTAGGATGAAATAACTGTATCTCACATGGAGCTGACAATGTCATCTGTTTTCGGAGTTTATATGTTCTCTGGACAGACAGCCCTTTAAGATAATCTTAGACCCTTTTATGTCACAAGTAGACGCTAAATTTGTGTTGCATTAAATTGTATTTAATACAGAAATTATTAGAATCTGCCGGTTACTTGTTTTATTGTTACTACGTACTGACCATTAATTGCTAGAAATGACTTGGAAGAGCTCATAGACAGTTTTCCCAGCTTCTAGTGTTAATGACGTTTAGGACTCATGGGAGTTACAATTTGCTCAGTTTAAAGCGGTTAATTGCATCAAGATTCGCGCAACTGTGGTGTGTACGCAGACGGACAACAATATAATTACACCTTGTGTACAGAAATTTTCTCAGCATACTGTCCCTTTGAGAATTACGTTTTATAAGTCTCTTAATGGCCTCAATTCCCACTGCCGCTCAAAGGCCCACAAAACCTCAAAGTTAAGGCGTAAAAGTGTCATCATAGAAAGGCTTGCTGTAGAAAGTAATGTACCTAACACACAGTCTGTATAACATGACCTAGCTGAAATGTTTTTTCGGGTGTGTCCGGTGAAAGAAAGTAGTCCGTAGCATTTTTCATAATGGAATATGAAGTAAATACTAGTAAGCACTGTTTTCTTGCTGGGATTGCTGTATTTGCAAGCATTTGTGTAACAGTGTAAGATTTTATGCGATTATCGTTTCGATGTTACATTTGAGGAATAAGTCCAATAGCGTATTGCTACATATAGAAGAAATGAATACATTTAATATGAGTCTGATTTGTCTGATGTTCTATAGCGATGAGTTTAATAACGTTATAAAATCCATTAAAATGGTACGGAGTGTCGCATTGTATCAGTAATTACTTATAAACATCATGGAAATAATACAATGTGCGGACAACAGTTAAAGTATATGGACATTAACCATTGGTAATGCAACAGACTATTGAAGATTGTACACTACCGTACGCATTACTCCAAACCCACAACGATAAGTGACTTAAGTATCGACATATTTAACAATCCCACGAGACCTTAAAGCCATCAACAGTAAATCTTGGCTTAAACAGTTTGAGAATCGTACACAAGGTCGACACACGTTCTTCACAAATCACTGCGAACAACCTACTTTCGAATCAACACACAGTAGTTTCTTACGGTGCTGACCGGAGTGTGTGATGCTATACCTTTGTCTTGTTAACGCGATCGGACACGATTAATGACTGACTGGAGTTTATCACAATTTTTCTATCGACCAACGTTCGAATTTAAATGCGACGGTTCCGCCAATATGAATGTATTTGAAACAATGCTTCTCACAAATTACGTTATCATTTCACGAAAGTGGCGTGAGGAATTAATCTTAAGAAAGACATAAATCTCAAACAAATTAACAAAACAAAATGTGATTCTTTGTTGGTGATTGTAAATTGTGTATACAGCATTTATGTCCCATAATCTCACATGGCCGATGACCGAATTGGCTCAAACAAGACAATAGTCCAGTCACCAAGTGTATCTACTCTGACTCACTCTGTTTTAGTTTCATTCAAAAGAAAAATAAGTCTAAACGATATGGTATTTTCAGTTGAATGTACGTGTCACACTTCTTTCTGCTTGAACGGATGTCATTGAACGCTGCTGGTGATATGCCTCATTGAATTAGTATGACACGGACGTATGTGCTTCAAAAGAAGAGAGATTAAACACAAGGGAATGGTGTTCCGACAAAATACATGTTAGTTCTCGTAAAAATGCAACTGAACTCATTACAGGTATTTATTATGAATATGTTGAAATGAGACATGCAGATGAAGTCTTAATGTTACCTGAGGGAGAACTGAAAATCCCTGCCGCACACATAATTGTAATATTGTTTTGTACAATCGGCCATATTTGTAACAAAAAAATTATGATTTTGTGTAAATTCGCCGTTATTTGTAAATAAGTACCGTTATATAATTTTGCAATATACATTAGCCTTACTGTAATATTCTCGCTGGAATTTGTAAAATGAAAAGTGTAGTTTAACAGGATTTCACCACGTTTGTTTTCCGGTGTCCAATAACACAAATAGTGTAGTTCACTTATTTTAACAATTTCTTCTCTTTATTCTGGACTATTTGCCACATAGGACAAGCAATGCAGAGGACGCTTGCCGCACCCAAAACCACAGAAAGAGATTGTAACAACGTGAAACATGGTGCACATATACTTTGATCTTACCTGAGCTCATTTCATTTGCAAATTAGCTCTCCCACAACCAATGAAAATGTACCATTTCAAAAGCACTTCCTCGTTTTATCTGTCACTGGGGCCGGTTAACACAATTATTCCAAATGTAATTGTCATACGTATAAAATGGAATCATTCCAAGCGGGATGCTACAAGATGGCACCACAATATATAACTCACCTGTGTATACCCATCTAGTGGAATATTTAATTTACAAGAGTTTAATTTTAATATCTTCGCCGGTTTACAAGTACTATCGAAATTTTTACAAATAGACTAAATTTAAATCATTTAATTTGCAATTTTTAACCCGTTTTTCAAATAGCATTAAAGTTTTTCAAATAACATTAAGTTGTTATAAACAAGGTTAACCCTTTTATTTTGTGCATAATTTTGCATTGTTTTCAGAAATAAGTGGTTTTATAGACCAGACATGAATCATCCTGCATCTGCTGTATATGGTCAATAACCAATTTTGACTTTTAAAACTGTTTTACAAATAATGTTTAAATTCTTATAGATAAAGGTAACACTTATGTTTGAAAATCTAATTTTGTGAATAATATTAGTTTTTAACGTTTTGCGAAGGGTGTGTGGACTTTTATGACCGTCCTGAAAGCTCTTTCATAAGGCGAAGGGGGGTACGAGCTTGCGGGACAGTCATAAAAGTCCAGTACACTCTCCGAAAAACGTCTACAAGGAATTTATTATCCGTCAAGATACACTTTGTCAATCGAAACGCAGTTTTCAGCCTGATAGAAACAGCCAATGGCGCTGCAAAATATGGCCACCACAACAGTTCAGCGATTGCAAAGAAGATATGTTTTGAACTTTGTTTCGGGCAACTTTTACAATTGTGTCCACCCGTCACGATTACAGATAAAACGAGAGATTTTTAGTTAAATTACTACATTTTTTTAAACTGGAGCATTGTCATTGGTCGCTGTAGAGCTTTTAGACTAATTCCACAATTTAAAGTATGAAATCTACAGCTTTTGTCGATATAATCATTAATATAATTGATTATTACTGGTTTCGTACTTAGGGGTGTAACGATGCATCGAACTATCGATATATCGCAATAGTCCGGGATTCGATAGTAACATATCGATAGTCACACAGGATATCGATAACTATCGACAATAGTGGATGCAAATATCGATAGTTTCAATAGTTGTGTAATTTTCCTGAGCGTATGAGTTGTACACACATGAATAGTTTTAGTAAACATAATTGTAAGACATTGTTCGGAAGATGTGCTAGTTTAGATAGTTGGATAAGTTTCTCGAACCTATTTATTCTAAAGCCTTGATATTGTTACAACATATGTTTTTTAATATATATTTTTCTATGCAGAGAGACAAGGGTGCCAAACAACATGTAGTACAAGCACTTGTGATTTGTTAAACAAATAAAGAAATGTTACGTAGAAATGTACAAATTTTATACTTGTTTGAATTTGAAATAATTATTTTTCTTCATTATAGCTACTTTAGATGTGTTAAATTTTTTTACAAAAATATCGCAATAGTATCGCAATAGTCCCTTTATATCGCAATACTATCGCAAAATTAGTTGGGACTATCGCAATACTATCGCAATAGTCATATCAGCCTCAATAGTCACCCCTTTTTCGTAGTGATAACCCTTGCTCGTTGCATATCGTGGTAAATAGGTTTTGATATGGCAGTAATCTTCCTGTCGTATCGGAACAGTGTTAATTGGCGAATCCTTCAAGTAAACCATGACAAACTCAGACATTAACAAGATTCGTCTGTTTGTTGGCATAGAATTGCAGCTTTTTTTATGGGATTTCGTTTGTCATCGATTCAAGGACGTTTACTACCCCGGGATCAGCCGGTAGTTCGGGCAGCTCCCGGGCAGTGCCTGTAACTAATTTTCCTTCACTTTTGTCTGAGTATCTTACTGCCTCAGTAGTTTCTTGGGTTCTGGACCGAATCAGCAAGTTGATATCCCTAAGATAGATCTGTTGTGAAATGGAAATATAGAGGAAATCCGCTAATTGTTCATAGAACTTTCCCTGTTCTTGAGAACCAATAAAATAATCTCAT
This sequence comes from Mopalia kennerleyi, assembly GCA_034783855.1. Classification (NCBI taxonomy): domain Eukaryota; kingdom Metazoa; phylum Mollusca; class Polyplacophora; order Chitonida; family Mopaliidae; genus Mopalia; species Mopalia kennerleyi. The sequence goes on along the minus strand of JAVFBX010235155.1, from coordinate 6,806 downwards.
TGCCAACAATAATTCCCGCATACCCATATTGTTATACATTTATTATGAATTTACCACGCTGTCAGATTCCTACATGATTTTAATAAAATGGTAAATTGTCTCTTACATGTAATGGATGAAATAGATTTACACATGTACAATACATAAACCAGTAAGTTATTCAAATCACTGTTCTCCTGTCAGACATCATTACAGACTAGACAAGCGCAAACTTGCCTCATTAACCATAGACATTCTATAAACATGTGTCGCGGACAAAATGAAATTGTGTGTTTATAAAACGTCACGAAGACAGTACTGTTTTATAAGTTTGCCTTTGGAGGGGCGTGGGGGAGGGGGGGGGGGGGGGGGTCGGTGACAATGTATGACGTTTAGCAGTAGTATTATAAACAACACATCTGGATATAATCTAAGCCGATTGCAAATAATCTCAATTTAACTAATTTTTCAGTTTTGAAAAAAAGTTTTTAGTTTGATATCTTTTCTGCCATTTGCTTAACATAACAGAAAGATACAATAGCAAAAGAAAGTGTTTAGCTTGAGCTAATGTCTTAAGTGTGATTAAAAGATGCACCAAATATGACGGGAATCATTGACTGATAGCCCTTACTTTTAGCAAGTGCTTATTAAGCTATTATATTAGAATGGAACTGGGCGTATGATTATAGATTCACCATCCAGTCTTCTCAATCATCTCAATGTTGAGAAAGCAAACTTTGATAGCAATTTCCTTAATGTCTTAAGTTTTTACTTGTTAGGATCTTGTTTACCAACTATCATTCATTCTTGTAATTTATTTATGCTGTATAAAAATAGCATTTTTAGTCATAAACTGTGTTGATAGTGACGATAATCAGTATAGATTAACAGTTTCTGGAACTAAATTAATTGAAGCGAGGTCTGAAGATTCTGTATGTATCTTACATAAGGGTATAGTTTCATCTAAAGAAAGGACAGTTTACGTCAAAAAAGTTCTTCAATAGTATCTGCCATTTCATCAATGGTTTATCGATGGTGAAATTGCGTGTTAAACATGTTAACACGACAACAAGGTTAGATAGATGTGACTGCTGGTGTACCGTGATTGTCACCGTAATCATCTATCATAAGTTCTAGCTACTTACAATTGAATTATTGTGTTCCTCACTTTAAATATATTTTATAAGTTCTAGCTACTTACAATTGAATTATTGTGTTCGTCACTTTAAACATATTTTATGAGTTCTAGCTACTTACAATTGATTTATGCCTGTTATGCCTCCCATAACAGGCAGTCTTAAAAGACAACTTTATCGAAAACCAATCGTCTGTACAAATATTAAAACTAGAAACGGCTTGTAGAGGATTTCAATTGGATGGTTGAAAGTAACCACTATTTTGGTAATTCTCGAAAAACTTTGTCATAATGTTGTAATGAAATGATTTATTAGGGAGATTAGTGTTGTCTACTTCGTGGGTTGTAGTTAGTCAGCCAACTGATGGTAAAAATCAGCTCAGCCAAAACACAAACCCAAACTTATGCCAAATTAATCTAGCGTAGTGGATTCCTGCCAGAGTTTTGCACTAACTATAAGTGTGGCAAAACTAGACTTTCGAATAAAAACAAAACATTCATGCAGCTTCATATGCAACAAAGAAAAATCTAGTAAATTTATACGGTCTGAATCACCCATCTTAAAATTTATAGAAAATATCTATTATCCAAGATTCCAGAGTTTCACAAATTTGATATCCGGGTCAACCATTCTAGATTTTATGTATCCCATTATTGCCAGGTTATAAGTTATTAAAATTGAAAAGTTTAATGAAGCGCGCATTGATACCGACACATCTGGGTTAGTGTAAAACGTCCATATTTTAGAGTGATCAGGACTCGTTTATCTGGAAACTGTGCCGGTTAAAATTCAATGTTGAATTGCTGAAAAATAATAGAAAATTTCACAAAATAGTTTTAATTCGAGCCAATATCTAACAGTTCCTACTGGCCATAAAAGAAAACACAATAAACACGTTTGAACACTTTCAAATACACCGAACTGTGCCGTAACGAGCCTTGCACCTTTTCAAGGGGGCGTCATGAGCACGAAAGTTGTGAAACTGGATGTCGTTGGTTGAATTGTATCGGTAGACAGAGAGTTCTCAATCAGAGCATGATAAAGCTGTTTCCCACACGTTCAGATATGAAATAAATATCTCATGTATGCGTTACATTGAAATAAACTGAGTAAGAGATAATTGTGTTTATTCGCATAATTCTAGTTGTATAAAAACGGAAACCTTGGTAAACTGAGATTGACATATTACAAAATTACCCAGTATATATATACCCAAGAAGTATTGTCACCTTTAACATATAACGACCATACTATAAGAGAGCTATTGGTTGGACATCTGTCAGCAAGTAAATTCTTATTTTGTTTGATAAAATTGGCAAAGAGACGTAACCAGACGACTTTTTTGAGTACGACTTCAACTCGAAGAATCATAAGTAGAGCCTTCAATAATAAAACAGCGCGCCTCTAAAAGATATTGTCGACATACTGATTTACGAGTAACATAAATTTCTGTTTTAACATATACTACAACGGATCTATTCTCAAATCGATCGTTGTGGGCGGTAAGTTGTGGGCCTTCATCGCTGTGGTGTCATGTGCGGTAAATAAACACTGTCTAATCGCAGGTACTGTGCTTGTCTTGCATTTTGTCACTATGTTGTCACTGGATATGGTTTTTATTTCTCTGACACGGCTTCATATGATGTAATGCCTTGAGATCTGGTAGACATTAAGTTGCCATTAGATTTACATATGTTCCATAAGTTCACAATGATGGAAATGGTTGGTTTTGGTTTACACGCGTTTCATTTGGTAAGCTAACAACATTATTAGAAAGATAATTCCGATTTCAGTGTGAAAGTACTCATTAAAGAACGTGTAGCTAACGATTTGAATGTATCTGTAAGGCTGGATCATTACTGTTATTCAATACACGGGACATGTACATTGACGTCACAATTATACAATGTAATATTATATAAACATGCTATATCAAAACAGAAATCTGTGTTTATACCGATAAAGATTTGATTGTTCAGTCTAGGCATTTCGGTTTGGATATAAGACGATAGGAAAGTATAGGAAAGTGAACTAGTCCTTTAGTTTGTTTATCAACGGAATTTACTAACAAGCTGTATACTTATATACCTATCTCCCTGCTCTTATAAATATTAATCATTATAACAATAATATCTTTATTTCATCCCCACTGTTCTATTCCATGATACGACTATACATTATAAGTCATAAGATGTGGCATGTTGATTGTTTTTTTATCACACTAATAATAGTTTACTCAGTTTCTTATCACAGAAATATTTTTGCAAGAATAGTATTTTTGACTACCTATCACCATTAACCTTAAAAAGCGAACCGTTCATATTTGCGAAGAACATAAACCTCGCATTGACATTAATAGGGAAAGAGTCACCATGTCTGAGGCAGAAACGGCTCTTGGTTCATCTGGTAATATTGACGTCGGTGGCAAATATTAGGGGAACCATCGGTTGTAAAACCGACGGCGACAACACCGAATCGATACCTCTATACGAACAAATCTAGACAGCTCATACAATGATATGCATATATAGCCACAACTAATGTGTACAGTGAAATCTGATGATAGATTAATGATCGACTCTTTCCAATTACACTCTACATTTTCAAGCAAATCCGTACATATGTCAGTCTAAATAAGTTGGCATGGGTCAAGTTTAATAGCCACAGTAAGTCAGCCCAAATGTTTTGCTGATAAGCTCAGGTAATAGCAAACTGTTTAAATTATGAGTAATATTCACTAACAGTTGACTCTCGGTGCAAAAAGTAATAATAAAAAAGTAAACCAATTTTGTGTAAGCTGTAATTTACAATAATGCTATAGTGTAGCTAAAGTTAGTTTTGATATAATCAAATTCGCCATTACTCTGTTATGGTGACAAATGACACAGGGGTATATATATTTAAAACAAATCACGGGAATTGAATCTGATTACTAAATCCTCATACCCTACAACGGTCCAAGACATCATGCACAATCCGCCTAACACGCTATATGTCTGTGGACGTTGCGCTCGATCTACCTTTAAAATATAATTAGAAAAAGTATATAAGGAATAGGAGTAACCATAAATGACATTCTACTTATATAGCTTTATCTCTGTTTCAATAATCTTATTTCTTGGGGTTTTTTTTACAATTATTTGAATAATATTCAACTATGATATTTGCGACTATAGCAATATGAATATTCATAATAGATATATGAATGAAACCATTGTCTCATGAATATATGAGCATGAGTCTTAAGTAATTGTAAAGATCACCTTACAAAGATGACAAATAGCACACTGTATTATCAAACCCATTTCTAAATCCGCCGTCAATTCTTCCTGAATTAGAATTGGCGATGTGGAATGGCAACTGTACAAATAGGGAATAAAATATGACACATAAATCCATAACGAATTCTTGATGAAGTCGGGTTTAGGGATCCAATCTTTTATATCAGTGTGAAATTTATGAGCCTGGACCGTGTCATGTTGGATTCCGTCTAGATTGCTGTGCAACATTAGGGCTATTTATTTTCTTCTAGAACGAGCCTTACCACGAGTCTCGACCAGAGTCGACCTGCCTATATCGTATCGGCACATAAAATCAGACTTATGATACAGTCGTTGAACTCCGCTCGATACCAAGACAATACCATGGACATTTGATTCCAACGTGCCAGCGATATGACATAACCCAGGACATCATGCGATCGTGGATGGAAGTACACATAGCTGTTGCTAAGAGGTGTCAAATATACAGTCATCCCAATGACAGTGTGTCTTACATGATGGTGAAATATATTTAAACCTGCTTCAGTTCACAATTTGAAAGTTGTCACCGGCACGGAACTATTTATTAATTAGTTATCGGCACGGCATTATTTATTTATTATGTAGTTATTGGCACGGCACTATTTATTTAACAGTTATCGGCACGGCATTATTTATTTATCATGCAGTTATTGGCACGGCACTATTTATTTAACAGTTATCGGCACGACACAATTTATTCATCAGTTATCGGCACGGCACTATTTATTTATCAGCTATCTGCACGGCACTATTTATTTATCAGATATCAGCACTGCATTATTTATTAATCAGTTATCGGCACATCACTATTTATTTGCCAGATATCGGCACGGTTCTATTTATTAATCGGTTATCGGCAATGGTCATCCCACTGAGGTCAGTTTGGTTGACACCAATAAATACTTTTATTTTAAAGGAGAAGACCACCCAAAAACCATATTACATAAATAAGTAAAACTTTTTGTGTGTAATACAAAACATTAATTTCCATTTCATAACTTGGTCGTAACTCTGGTTATCATCCATTAAAGAGGATCACAAGCACCAGTTGAGTCATCAAATCCTGTGCTGCTTAGTTTTCCTGCACTCTGGTTGGTCAGCCAATTTTGAACTATCCAATGAAAGATCAGAGAAGTCTGCTGTACACAGGATACGATGATTCAAGTGGTTTCGGTGTTCCTCTTTAATGAATGATAACTAGAGTTATGATCGGGTCAGGAACATCAGAATTTTTGTATTGCATTGCATAGAAAATGTTTTACTTTTGTAGAAAACATGGTTTTTGGGTGGTCTTGTCCTTCAACATCCGATGTGGACCTGTAAATGTCACCGATGCTTTTCTTAACTGAATTTCTTTTCAACTTCTGTCTACAGTAGCATAACTATACATGTATTATGGTTAGTAAATTACTATTTTTTTCAAAATATTAGAATTATTTGAACCAACTCACTTTTAAAAGAAATACCATAGGGAACTCTTACCTGTTTACAAACAACACTATTTATTATACATGATTTGGTGTACACGTCGGCCTATGTTTTGATTGTCTGCAAACAGAGTGAGACATGTACACAATGTAACATTAGTTGAGACTATTTAAAAAATCGAGCCCTCTGGCTACGGGCATTTTATTTGAAGAGAAGCAATCCAGTCTTTACTTAGCACTGAAGGAAAATTAACCTCCCAAGTTCCTACATTATGGAAACGCTTCACATCTTAGTTGTGCCAGTGTCAATTATTGTTGGAATACACCGCCGTCATATAAGTGGAACACCCTTAAGCACGGCGTAAAAACACCAATCAATCAACCCGGACTTAAACCCTCTCGTTTTATTCCTTGAACAATTTTGGATTAGACCGGCACATAAAATAACCATTCGACGTCCATTTTCGTGTCAAAATCAATCATTTCTCAACAGTACCACACTCGCTTAAAAATGTCTTCCGCGGTAATGAGGTAATGCGGATTCAATGTTATTTAACATTCAGAGGCCGACCGTACTTTGATACCACTTCAAATCGTAGCGATCTGAATTTTTTGATAAAAGCTAATTTTGGGCGCTAGTGCCTCTTTAACCCCTCTGGCATTGAATGAGAAAGGTGGTTACCGTTCCTTCAGTTCTTCATTAGGTTAGGCATCAGTACCTCTTACTAAATGGTTATTATAATTTTGACAATATTTAGAAAGAAATCGTATATGTTGTGTAGCATAGAAGTAAAACAATTATGCATTTAAAGGAGAAGACCACCCAAAAACCATATTCTATAAATAAGTAAAACTCTTTGTGTGTAATACAATATATAAAGTTCGATTTTCATAACCTGATCGTAACTCTGGTTATCATCCATTAAAGAGGATCACAAGCACCAGTTGAGTCATCAAATCCT
>JAVFBX010235144.1:0-10650 GCA_034783855.1 Mopalia kennerleyi | reverse complement strand
TGAGGTATGATCTGGGTATTTTTACTGTAGGATAGGCGGTGTATGAAATTTAAACAAGAATATTATTGTTAAAATATAATTATATATCCAGAGTAAAAGACAAGTCCTTGATGTATTCATGCAAGTAAAGCAGAAAGTATGGTACGTGCTACGTATTTCAAATGTCACAGTGTATTCTTTTCTAATTTAGTTTGTAAGGCTAGTAAAATTGTTCACGCCCCGTCATTGGATACGCCACATTGGTTATCACCATGGAAGATGTTTATCACATTTCTGCTTTTGTCATAGAGTTATGTATTCATTCTTATGACCATGTGTGATATCTCAGTAATTCAGCAATACCAATGCCAGGAACTAGGGACAGATTTATTATATCATTCTGATTAAAACCTAATGGTTATCCAGCTTTCCGTATTAGCACCTCTTTATTTGATTTGTAATAAAAGTTATCTTGAAGCTGGTAATAACGTGTGGATAGGGTGGACTGGAAATTCATTCTAACATTTTACAAAGAATTACAGAGATGTTAAATGCCATATACAATAAGTGGACATTTTTGCACCGAAAACAGAGATAACGTTTGCAGAGCAGACAAGGAATCTGAGAAAAGTATCAAAACTCCTTGGTTTAAAATCTAAAATAAACTACAAGGACATTAGTATTGCAGTAAGTTCCGCAGTGAACACGGACAAATGGGCAGACAATCTGAACTTCTTACAGTATTTAATGTGTGGAATACAGGACGCAACCCCAGTTCTGCCAGTCTCCCCACACTTCGAAGCATCAGTGAATATTTGTAGGTCATTCGAATAAGCTGTGAAAATGTGTTCCAGTGTACACGACTTACTTACACAAGAGAAGTCGGACTTTTTAAATCTTTCAGACAAGATTAAAGATACAGCAGGTAATTTGAAAATCCATGAGGGAAACTGACAGTACTGATGCTGCTTGATAAGAAAAGAACTAGCACATGTATTGGCATAAGTATGTTTTGATCGTAGGCTATACTAGTATTTCACGACGGGCAGGCGTCATACAAACTATCATAAACAGTGTGATTAAAAACATGTGCAGCTGAATTCTATCTTGATGATTTCAGCTTCAAAAGTACGGAACCTACGCCTTATGTACAGTCGCCATTCTCCACACATTACCTGGAGGACGTGAAGTGGAGTCGTGCGAAAAATACCTACACATAAACGTAAAGCGGAACATTGGACAGGGCCTAACTTTGCCTTTAAAGAATTGCAAAACGAATGGTAAGCTCCAAATCCATAGTCTAAGCGAGAGCGTCTGAAAGCTCTATACATTATGCGCCTGGACACATAGTCCGCTCCCCAGAAATTTTCGGACACTGACCTCATGAAGTCAGCAAATAAAGAACAGTTTACATTGGGATGAATAACAGACGGTAAATCTTTGATAGCAATGTTGAAAAGAATGGGAAACTCTACGCTCCCATGGGGAGTTCAGTTCTCAACACAAAGAACACCGGGAGCGCCCAATACGGACCTGTATAGTGCGGTCTGACAAAAGAAGCTCTGCACCCAGCCCAACATTCTACCCGTAATACCCATAACCTGCATTTTAATTACGACACCAGTTCTCCATAGCATATCATACGCTTTCTCCAAGTCTAGGAATACACATACCGGGTATTCTTTATTTAACAAGCCATTGCTTATGGACGTTTCTAAAAAAAGCGGGATGATCAGTAGTCCTTCGGTTGACACGAAATCCGCTTTGCCCAGGGGACAACAAGTTATGCTTGTTCAAATACCACATGAGCCTTGCATTTACCATTTTTTTCCATTATTTTATACAAATTCGATGTAAGCGCAATAGGTCTATATGAAGCTGGTAGATACGCATCGTTTCCAGGCTTGCCAACAGGAACGATGAAGTGGGACTTTCATGTGTGTCCATATCATGTAATACAATAATAATAAAATATTCAAACAGGAGTCGGGTAGATGCTTAACCATTAAATATGATATACCGTCCTCCCCAGGGGAAGAATCTTTAGTATTATAAAGAGCTTGTTATAACTATGTCAAAGAAAAATCTGTATCTATAGGCATTTCATCAAACACAACATTATTTGTATTCATTTCATTCTCTATACTTTTCTTGTGTTGTTTAAAGCTTGTATCATAATTCCCAGGACTTGAAACGCAGGCAAAACTATCTGCTAAGACATTACATTTTTGTTTATTTGTCACGGGAGTAACATTATCACATATTATAGAGTTGGAATAACATGGCGTTTTGGTTTACCATTTACAGACTTTACTTTGGCCCATACGCTCTTAATTAAGGATTTGTTTAACAACGAAGACCAACAACTACGCCAATGGTTCTGTTGAGCGGATTTAATAGTCTTTTGGGAAATTGCCTTGCACTTTTTGTTAACAATAATGTCTTCAAAAAGACAAGTGTGTTGAGCGCGATTTTTATCACGTTTTCTGTCTTTTATTGTTTTCGAGCAATCATCGTTACTCCACGGAACAGGGGATTTTGTTACTGTATTACCTGATGACTTTGGAATTGATTTAGTTACAGCTAAGCTAAAAACTTTTACAATGTTATCAGAAAATAAGTCAATGTCGTCATCACACCGATTGGGAATAAAAGTTTTCTCATAATCCTTTAGGATGACAGTCGGCCTTGTCAGTTTTCCATCTATAACAATGAGACGTAAATCTGAAAGATACAAATATAGGATAATAGTCAGTAGCACAGTGAGCAGTGGAGTCCACGGACCACAAAGCTGATGAACTGATGTCACTTAAACACAATGTTAGATCTATTGGTGTGTGTTACCAGTGCGTATTTCAAGACGCGAACCCGAACTGTCATTTAGCAGAGCCATATCACTATCACTGAGAAATTCCCAAATTACATCTCAGTTTTATAGTGTTTGACAACAGACCTCCCCAAAATGTATTGCGGGCATTTAAATCCCCGCATATAATGTGGGAAACTTGTGGTGAAATCAGTACCGATTCTAATCACAGAGAAGTATAGTGCGCATTGTAACGCCGCTTAGTGTAATAAAAACGCTAAGTGTCATAATTATTAGACTAAGTGTTTCAAATGCAGCGCTAAAATTCGTTAAGTTTGCAAAAGACACGCTTAGTGTAATAAATATACTGTGATCGAGAAACATAAAAAATTCTATCATAATAAATAGTGTCCCTGTGAAACATGCTGATATGATTAACATTTACACGTTAACACATTCCTTTTGAGTGTAGTATTTAGCCAGATAGGGTTTTGTGCGGCTTTCTATGTCGGCTTTAGTGATTTGTTTGACGTAAGTTCCAACAGTAGCTCGTAAACTACGGAACATTTTCGTTATGCGAAAATGACCTGTGTGCGATGCGTCCCAGACCCCCCCTCCTCCCCCAAAACCCACATCCCAAAATAACCAAGTTATACCAATCATATGGCTACTAGTTTCTTTTGGCGGGAAAGAAAAGCATTTTCGGGATTCATATATTCAATACCATCGAAACACAACTCTAGTCCTCGATTTTTTTAATTTTGACCTAGGTTTACAATGACATCCTCCTGAATATGCCATAAAATAAGGCAATGTCGACATATAGCCTAATTGTATTACACAGTTCGCTGTGCGTCAATTGACAGCGGAACATGCGTATTGGCTTTATAAGGATAAAGTATAAATCTGAGGTAGAAAGATTTTCACTACTTCAAGTGAGTAGGCGCTAAAGGTCCAAGGGACTTCCAACCCCACCCCACCCCACCCCACCCCACCCACAATTCCTCCAGAAAAAAATTGTAGTACTTATTACGGCCTCTTTATATTTTTAAAATATCATTTCATTTGCGTTAGAGGTGTAGCTGCTATTTCCCGCTTCAATTTCTCATATTCAAAAACCTTTAATTTCAAAGTGTTACCACGAATAAACTACATTGTATTTCAAAATTCTGCTGATAGCTTTTGTGGAGGGTATTTTGTAGACGATGCTTGTGACGTTTGGAGGTCAAAATGCCGTTAGATACAATTTCACTACAGTCTAAGACGTTACAAAATTCAAACTGATGTCGTTATTTCCCTGATTTGACGACGTTTCAGCCCAATAATGGGCGAAGGAAACCGCCCTCGACACAACTGCCAACAAACAAAAACAAAACAAGACAAAAAAGGGACTAACATAGGACACAATCCAAATAAATCACAAACAGATCTGATTCATACTGCTCCTTAGCTTCGAGAGAACCCAGGCAAGAGAAAACTGTCTACCAACTATCCGCTGTACTGTGAGGAGTTCATTTCCACCGAGCGAGAACAGAATTTGGCAAAAAGCCTGTCATTGTTAACAGTAGATCAAAATGATTCAGATTTGGACAGACAAATACATTTAACTTACATCAAATTTACAGTCACATCGGAGCACCAACAAATTTTAATACCACTTGACTTACTTACTATATCGACTTCTTGCTAATTCTGACTGACAGCTGTTTCTGAATAAGTTGTTTTTTTCAAAGAACGTATTAGCCTAGGTAACCTGCAAGCCAATATAGAACTCGAGTAAAAAGTTTATTAGATTAACCACTTCTAGCGAAAAGATTGATTTTATCGGAAAAGCATTTTGCCAGTAATAAGACTCGACCTTGTGAGCTCTGAGCATCACTCGGTGTTTGGTTGTTCTGAGCTTCAATTAAATTAGAAAATACACATGGGAAGTTAATCACCATCTTGTTGTTCATCAAAATGGATTACACTAAAATGGGATAGCAGGTTCACCGTTATAACTTATTCACGATATCAAAAGAGCTTTTCACCCTCAATCTTCCCTTCAGCTGAATCAGTCCTGTGAAGCTCTTTTTATGTTGAATTTTAAATTTTTCGACACATATAGCGACTGTGAAGCAGATGTGTTTTCTACGTTTCTGTTGACCAATTTGCGAATTTTACAGCAAGCTCCATATTATTTAGAAAACATAATATGATGTTGAGGCGGCCATGTTTGCCTTTATGGACCTACCATGAAAAAGTTTACTGGGATATAGGGCTTCCGGGTGTTTATCAAATAAATTAGCCAATCACACCTCGAGTTTTCTTGAGGATTAGGAAGTTAGTGACCAAATGCAGGCCATTTTATTTTGCTGGAGATTACATAAAACATTGAGACGCTGTTATGGATGGCGTTTACGAAGATAGGGACTCGGAAAAGCTCTACATGAAGACGTTTTTTTTATCAACGTTGAGTAAACTTAGGGAGTGTATCCAGTTAACGTATTTAAATACATTAGGCAGAATTACCAAACTGCACACAATAGCAAAATATGACTTCACAGAAAAGTATGTCAGAGGTATAACTACCCACTACCGCGCTGCAAGGGGAATGAAATATAAGAGTCACGCATCAGTGAACACAAAAAAACGCATTCAACACCAATCGTCGCCTGTATCGTCTTTTACACAAAAACGACCGATGAAAAAACGCACGATAACTGGATACAGTCCCTTACAATTCGAATAAAAGACTTACATTAAGCATGGCGATCCAATATTGCAGTATTTAAAAATTCGTTACAATTGCTTAAATACACCGAAACATTGAATTCACAGAGGATTATAAACTTTTATTACAACAACTTAATGGATATTTATTACCAACCGAGACATTTTATTCCAAATCAGTCTCCGTGTGCTATATGTCCAATACAGTGAAATCTATTTTGTCAAAAAAACCTGCCGCCGTAAAAGCTACGGACTTGTTGGTATTTTCCCAGTTATGCCATTGAGTTATCGATGACTGGATCGACTTGCCCATAGAACTTAATATACCGAAGTAATTGAATGTTATGCATACACCTCTCTAATTCTTCACTGTTCCTCAGTTTACCGTTAAGCGATACTGTATGAATCAGTTACGGACAATTTTAACCTGTGTATAGCAGGCCTCGACATTTATACATTACGTTAAAGCAATACTCCGGGCTGCAATAAAATACATATGAGTAAAACTGGCATCATTTCTTGTGTTCAATTGTGCTCTTTCGTTTTCTAATCGAGCTATATCCATTTTATAATTGGATCTTTAACAATGGGTAATGCACAAACTACAGTCAAATTCATCCACACGGCCATGACTAGGTACTCGTATCATTAAACAGAAAAGCTCCCCAAATATTAACCAATCAAATATCTTTCTTTTCAAAATAGGTGCCTACGTCGCGAGACCTGTAGACTCGAGTGTTTAAATCTTAGACAGTTCACACCAATGGCGTATATCACCAATGACCTATTTAATGTTAGCCAGCTCTATGATTGCGATGTTTGTATTAATCAATTATAGAATTGTGCTATTTGTCCTGGCCAGTTCTATGATGGCGATGTTTGTATTAATTGATTATACAGTTTGATATTTGTGTTGGCCAGTTCTATGATTGCAATGTTTGAATTAATCGATTATACAATTTGATATTTGTGGTGAACAGTTCTATGATTGCGATGTTTGTATTAATCGATTATACAATTTGATATTTGTGTTGGCCAGTTCTATGATGGCGATGTTTGTATTAATCGATTATACAATTTGATATTTGTGTTGGCCAGTTCTATGATGGCGATGTTTATATTAATCGATTATACAATTTGATATTTGTGTTGGCCAGTTCTATGATTGCAATGTTTGAATTAATCGATTATACAATTTGATATTTGTGTTGGCCAGTTCTATGATTGTGATGTTTTTATTAATCGATTATAGAACTGAGGTATTAATATTGTCCAGTTGTATGATTGTGATGTTTTTTACTAATCAATTATAGAGTTGTGATATTTGTGGTGGCCAGTTCTATGGTTATGATGTTTGGTCAACTGCAGGAATGTGATGTTTGTGTTACTCAATTATGGAATTGTGATATTTGTTTTGGTCATTTCTAGGATAACGACGTTTGTGTTGGGAATTGTAATAGGGTTAACGCTGTGATGGTGAGCATTAGTAAAGGGATATTTGTGTCCGTGAAGTGCTGGTATGTGATATTTGTGTTGGTGACTTCTACAAACCTGAAGCTGTATTTGCCCGTTTTAGTTATGTAGTGTCAGTGTTAGTTCGCTGGACGTGGTGTTTTTTCTTGATCTATGCTAGGAGGGTAGAGTTTCTGTCGATCACTTCAAGGCACTTGATGTTTGTGTGGATTAATCTTAAGGGAGTACAGTTGTGTTGGCGAATTCTAGGAATGTGATGGATTAATCATCTATAACAATTTTGAGACGGCCAGTTCTAAAAATGTGATCTTTCTTTTAACTCTCGGGATGTGGTGTTTTGTACATCAATACTAAGTTTGTTACGCATGTGTTCACTGAGGTTGGTTGGTAAAAGTGTGATGTTTGTGTTGGTCATCCAAGTAATTATTACCGACGCGATGATGCACACAATTCCAATGATCGACTGGTCCGCAGTATAATATAGCAAAGATAGACCCTTTTGGAGAATACATATCTGGTCTAATTGTCCATCCATAAGAACTTGATATTCCATTTGCATTAGTAAATTATAGGGACAAAAACACAGGTTTGGATTTAAATCATTCGAAGGTTCCATTATTCGAATTGAATAAGCCCTAAAATTATTAAACAACCACTGTCGTGTAAAGGTCCTATGACATTCTTGCATAAGACAGTGTCTGGTTATGAGATAGGCTTAATACTGTTGATTCATTTACCACCCAATAAGGTAAGTGTAGGTTCTAATTCCATATGACGCAAGTGGCATTTTCTTGTCGGTAAAGTTAACGTTTTTATCGATCTCCGATGTCATTAAATGGGGATCATTCTAAACTTGAACGTTCCTATCACGTTTCAGTAACAATATCGACTTTTAGAAATAATCATATTAGTTGAACAACTTTCATTTCAGCTAGATGTCTTCTCAATAGAGTTTCTTTTACATAGAAGAGAATGGACAAAGACAGTTCATTGTATGGACGGGACAAAATGCACTTAACCCAGATCGGCCTATTTCAATACCGGTGCGCTTATTTAATTTATCTCTCTGTCGAGCAGGTGAGCTGCGACTGACAGCTAAATCTGGTTGAGTTGTTGTTAAAGAATGTCTTCAACTAAGTGGCCTGCAAGTCAACCGACACAAATAAGCTCATTACTTTAACAAGTTTTATGTCAACGAGTAAGCTTACTGAAAGATCATTATGGTTGTAAGAACGCCGGACGTTTTGAATCCCAAGAAGCCACTTTACTTGATTGACGCCTTTGTTGCTTTGAACTACCATTATAGTGTGTTCCCTAAAATCAAAAGGCCAGAAAGTTTCATTTCCATACTAACTTGTTCAATTTCCTGTCATATTTTATTTAATAAGTTTCGAGTTCAGGATAAAGACGAACAAGTTACAAAGCGCCCACAGATATCAGACTGTCATTTTAATTCGATACATGCACTTACAGAGACGAACTTAAATAGAAATAGAAAAAACGATATATTACTGAAATTATATGTTTGTCAAATCTGTGTTATTTCAATTCCAATCAGCAGTCAGATTATTACTTGGTATAAAAATAGAATTTTTTTTTTAGAATAGAATTTTTATAATATTCTCGGGATGTATTTTGACGCCTCTTTGCTCAACCACTTTTATGATTTGGTCAGAATAATTATAAGCATTTTTTCATTGAAGAAAGCCCCAACTAAAAACACTAGAAAGTTTCAAAATGCTTAATGTCTGGTGTAATTTTGGTTATACTATCCACTTAACTAAGAGTGAATAAGATGCCACGACACTGGTTCACTATTTTGCAGGAATCTATTCAAGATACTCAATACCATTGTACTCTTTTAAATTAAATGATCTACGTGTGAATGTTATGTTTTTCAGGTACCTTAAAATAATCATTTATATTGAAGTTTTTGGCAGCGTTCTATTAAAGGTGTTCGATAACATTGTACTCATTTGATTGAAATCTAATTAGCTTAGCCCACTAAACCGGAGTTCCCACGATAGAGATTTGTAAACTGGTTCAGATCCATTACTGCACGATCACTGTTGATTAAAAAGAAAGACATATTTATTCCAATATGTTAATATTACAAGGCAACTAGGTAAACAGCACTTCCACGCAAATCAATCATTAACACAGAAATTCCTACCGTTTTTCTTACCTGTATCAATATATATTTTCGCTTCGCTGTCGAGAGAGAAACGAGTAGCGCGCATTGGTACAAAACACATCTGGGTCAATGTAAAGCCTCCATCAGACTGACATAAGCGCTCTTGAATCGTAGTTACGTGTAAGGCTACATATACCAACCTTTAGAGTTTAGTTTACTTATCACATGACCATCTTCCCTGAAGTTTAAACCAGACTAACACGTGCACCAAGACGTCCCGTGATTGTCATGTGACCGAAACAGCCTCTTTACACTGACAGGCCTCTAGTGACAAAAGCGCTTCCTTGACTGGGATGAACTAGTTACGTTCATACTCTGGTGGTATAATGCAGTTTGGGATGTAAGCGCTCAGTTATGATCAGTACCCGTTAGTTCTATCTCATCCCAGCTTGACATAAGCAGGGCTCCAGAAAATTCATGTTGCGAATGGCTTATAAAACAACTAACATCCATCAAACTTTATGTTCTCCAAATGCAAGGCTGATGTGAAATGATTTTCTTATAAAGTGATTTTACTGTGCATAAATTAATTCTATTTGTAATTGTCCTTTCACGACTGAACTTGTACAATGCACTTATATACAATTTGTGTCTCTACATTTGTCATTGAACCAAGGTTTATCGTTATTGGCTTGAGATTTTCTGTTACCAACTTTGACCTTTCACGAATTAAAAGCTAACATTATATCAGTTACGATGTTTGTAAAATCAGCTGCTTTAACCTCAGCATTTTTGTTTGAGTCCAGGGATTGTTGAAATTTATCTATGTTGATCTAAAGACATTCTTCATTTAGTGCAACATTTTCAGCATTCCACTTATTTATAGTCAAATACCTGGTAATACTGGTATCTTGTTTGTTTACACAATAAATTTCTTCCAAACTAGACATTGTGTACTTTAATAAGATTGGAGCATGGTCGGAAAACTCATTAAAGTCCATAACCGAGAATGATGTTATACATGTTATTCAATTTTGTGGAGTAAGAGCATAGTATATAATACTGCTGCCGTTATTGTTGTAAAATGTGAGTCTACCAATCTCGTCACCAAGTGTTCTGCCACTTAATATCCTGCATTTCGCAGTCTTGCAATAATCGTTTTCCAAATGTATTACACACGTTAGCTTGAGATTGTAGGTCATTTAGTTAAAAATCTATGGTTAAAACACTATAACAACATACCCCCTGTACATGTACTATATCTTTAGGTAGATTGTCGTGTTCAACATTATCTTTTTCTATCGATACTCTACTGTTAATAGTGTAGTCCTACACTCTTAGAAAAATATGACTATAACGGAACCCTTCGTTCCTTGGTTCTTCGGCCATGGCTCTGATGGAACCAATAATGGTTCTGTTTAGGAACCATCTCACTTTCTTCTTATATCAGAGAAAGTTTTTTGTCATAATGCACTGTTAGAAGAACCTGGTCGAAACGACCAGCAAAAAGCTGGTCGCCGGCGACCAGCAAAAACCTGGTACAGTC
>JAVFBX010235133.1:0-10650 GCA_034783855.1 Mopalia kennerleyi | reverse complement strand
TATTTATTTATTTATTTATTTATTTATTTATTTATTTATTTATTTATTTATTTATTTATTTATTTATTTATTTTTTTTATTGTTTTTTTTTTTATTTATTTATATATTTATTTATTTATATATTTATTTATTTATTTATTTTGGCAAATTATTGTTTTATTTCATAAATAACACATTACCGTAACCAAGGCCAGACATATCGATACACAGATATACGCAACAGTTGTAAATTAGCTGAAAGTTATATACGTTCTTTACATACTTTATACGCATAACTAACATAAACAACATCAGTCGATCAATTGAGCACTGTTTAATTTGCGTGGGAGAGCCTCGACAGAAAATAACTCTCAACAAATTGAATTAAAACAGCCGAATAAAAGTTGCGTTATTTTTGGCATCCTTTTGAAACTTCCAAATGCCGGAAGTACTTGTTAAAAGGCTGACTGTTATCAAACGATACGCTATCTGGTCTTGTTGGTTTAGAGTTTACCACGGTCGTTAAGATGAAATCATTCGCTTAAATGGTATAGAATGTCAGTCCTCAGGGGCCTCAGCGGGGTTGGCTTTCATAACAAGATTTACTTCCCTTTGATATTAAACCAACTCAAAGAAGTGGTCACACAGTTAGGACAAATAAGCGCTAAGGACTTTGCTAATTGATTGATTGTTTAAGAGAATAAATAATGTTGTTTCAAGGAGAAAAATGGCGAGCCGCAGGAGGAGGCTAGTGTACATACTTTATCAAATAACCTTATCAATGCAAGTATTTCTTTCATGTTCGGCACCGTGTGACGTCACGCTGGATTCACTTGATAAGCACTGGTATAAGCCTTTCGCTGAACTTCCCGCCTACAAACAATTATAGCTTTTGATCGTATTACCCATCCTATTGGTTAAAGGGGTACACAGAGACAGGCCGACAACAAAACGGAATAGGACAGGAGCGTTACGAATTAATAGAATTTAGGCCCAAGAAACGAAGAGATACTCATGTTAAGTATAGAATGTTAACATGCATATCTTGACGTTTCTCGGAGTTGTGACTTTGCTCTACTCTGGGGCTAATCTTATATATTAGTCCCAGGTCTACTATACTATATGAAAACATATTGTATTATTGGCAGACAGCGTAACACGCCACAAGCATTGTCTATTCATGTATATATGCTTTATTTCGGTCATAAACACTCCCATGTACAAAATATTTTTTACAAAATTAAATATAAGTTCTCTGTTATAAAAAGTAAATGAGACAGGTGGCGAATAATGACAACTTGAAGGCAGAAAGCATGAAACCTTATTCCGAAAATTTGAAATATGAGTTTAGGACCATTCTCATCACTTCCTGCAGTGGCAGCTATATGATTCCAGACAGCTGGAATACAGACTATATAAGTAGGCTATGTCATACAACTTGGATTTCGGAAAACACGAACACGTGAGAGCATAATTAAGATGTAGACAACATTGACCTCAGAAAACATAACACCAACGACCTCAGTTAACAGGGACAATACGAATATCAGACAACTTAGAATTCTTACAACAGGACTTCACGCAACAGTTACTTCAGACAACAACATTTTCAGGTAAGTACTTCGGAAAAAAAAGACTTCAGACCTTTAGACCTTCAGGCAACAAGGACTTCATGGAAAAAATACTTCAGGGAGGACGAGTACTGTCGAGTAGGCTTTAATGATTGTTCGAATCCCGGCGGAGACAAGCAAAATTTAATTTCTCTATAAATAAAAATATACATTTGCCAGAAGCAGATTATCAGCCTAACCCAGACAATGAAATGATCCATAAAATATACTAAATTAGTGACCCTGTGCCAGTGCTTCACCATAGAGAAAGGGGGTCGTTCTGAGTCCTGACGTAAGTCTTGGTAGCTCAGTCGGTTACAACGCCAGCCATGCATAGGCCCCGAGTTCAAGTCTCGTTAGAGGCAAGCCAAATTGTCTTTTTCAACAATCGGATAAACTTTATTTAGAGCATGAGATGATTCATGGTTTTTTTATTAATCGAGATCACTGTGTTAGTGTGATTACGTTTTAGAAATATATCAGACATCGAGGACTTCAGACAATACCACCACAGGAGCCCAGATATAGAGCTTTAGACAACAATGACTTCAGACAACACCACCACAGGACCCCAGATATAGAGCTTTAGACAACAATGACTTCAGACAACACGCCCACAGGACCCCAGATATAGAGCTTTAGACAACAAGGACTTCAGACAACACGACCACAGGACCCCAGATATAGCGCTTTAGACAACAAGGACTTCAGACAACACGACCACAGGACCCCAAATATAGAGCTTTAGACAACAAGGACTTCAGACAACACGCCCACAGGACCCCAGATATAGAGCTTTAGGCAACAAGGACTTCAGACAACACGCCCACAGGACCCCAGATATAGAGCTTTAGGCAACAAGGACTTCAGACAACACGACCACAGGACCCCAGATATAGCGCTTTAGACAACAAGGACTTCAAACAACACGACCACATGCAGGACCTCAGGTGGGAGCTTTAGCCAACAAGGACTTCAGACAACACGACCACAGGACTCCAGATATAGAGTTTTAGACAACAAGGACTTCAAACAACACGACCACATGCAGGACCCCAGACGGGAGCTTTAGCCAACATGGACTTCAGACGACACGACCACAAGACCCCAGCTATAGAGCTTTAGGCAACAATGACTTCAAACAGCAAGACCATGCACAGGACTCCAGATACGGAACTTTAGACAACGAAGACTTCAGACAACACGACCCCGGATACGGAACTTTAGACAACGAAGACTCCAGACAACACGACCCCAGATACGGAACTTTAGACAACGAAGACTTCAGACAACACGACCCCGGATACGGAACTTTAGCTGACTATCCTACCAAGAGCAACTTTCAATTCCAACTACTAAAAGTAACAATAAGTACGATGTTTACTGATGGAGGTTGACCTATCTTCTCCTGGGATTGCATTCTTATTCTGTGAGAAATGTGGATAAATAGATGCCCGTAATAAGTGCCCCAGCGGGTGTTGTGTCTCTTCTCACCATTGTACTTCAAGACAAACAATTGAGGTACCGTACATATTTAATCAACATTCCAACTGGCACAACATTATATCAGCAGTTTACCAAATAGTTTGATAACGGCAAAGGTTCAGTTTATTTGGCAAGATATTTGTAAACAAGAATTATATGCTGTTCTGTGAGGAACATATACCACCAATATGACCGAGTTTTGACAGATACATTTTAATGCTTTGTTTTATAACATTATCATTCCTCGGGGTCTAAGGAATTTTGATGTGTTCATTTCCGTGTAAGTCAGAAGATAAGATGATACATTGATAGAGTCAGTAAACATCAAACGTGGATTTTATCAAGGTCTATCTGTAATATTTTGATTCCATAACATTCGGTATTCTAATGGTATGGTTTAACTTATTATGACGTCTTTTCATCAAATGAAATGTTCCAGACTTTACTAACTATGATCAAAATGTGTTTGTGCTACAGCCAAAAAATAAATATCAAATGCTTTGAGCTTGCTTTCATGAGATGAGACAAACTAGTAGGATCCGAAATTTGTTATAAATACAATTCTTTCGGATTCTTTATGATCAAGAACCAAACTTGGTTGGTGTTCAGTCTAAATGAATCACCTCCGCCGTTATCAAGCGAAAAACTCCCAATTCACAAAATTGATTCAGAAACGAAATATTTTAAATTGTACAATAAACCAGATATCGTCCTTTAGCTAAATACACTGATAAAGGAGAGTCCAGGGATTTATTATATGATTGAATATTTATTTCCGGTAATGTTTGTAAGCGATGCAGTGAAACACGCCTTGAGGCACGATTGGAACGGGATCTAATATAGAAACCTTAGATTAAAAGGCCCAGAAGCAGTTAACATTGCACCGGTTGTACGCGTGTATGAATTCCGCACATTTTGTAGGTACATGTACATTCAATTAAAGTATCTACCACTATCACTACAAAATGCGACCGTTATCTTTTCGTGGCTGTTGTGGTTAATTTTAAAAGGATGATTATATTAAAGGAAGAGAAAGCTTATGATTAAACCATACCAGTGTCGACAGAGAGTGGCCAAAAAATAGAAATAGCAGTATACTTCCATTTCACTAAAGAACTATAGATTTATAACAAAGAGGTTTACAATTTAACAAAATATGATGTCCATCATTTTCGAGGAGTGGAAACAACCAATCTAATTAAAATCAGATCTCAAAGACGCTCCCGTTTTTTGTTTGTCATCTTACTTACATTGTACATTGACATTGTAAGTAAGGTGATTGTACATTGACATTGTAAGTAAGGTGATTGTCCATTGACATTGTAAGTAAGGTGATTGTCCATTGACATTGTAAGTAAGGTGATTGTCTATTGACATTGTAAGTAAGGTGATTGTCCAGTGATTGTCCAGTGATTGTACATTGACATTGTAAGTAAGGTGATTGTCCATTGACATTGTAAGTAAGGTGATTGCCCATTGACATTGTAAGTAACGTGATTGTCCAGTGATTGTCCATTGACATTGTAAGTAAGGTGATTGTCCATTGACATTGTAAGTAAGGTGATTGCCTTAGATCTCAATTTAGCGACAAACACAAAACAGGGAGCGTTTTAAAATTAATTTGATTGAAATCAGATATAGGGAGCAACAATCAGTGCCAACTCTTCTCAACTCTTCTCAACTGCACTAAGAAAAGGACTCGGAGAAGAGCAAACATCCAATTATAAGGGGGAGTCCGATAAATGACGTAAGACTATATACGTAATGGATTGGGATACGTGATGTCATACCGGAAATAGAAATAATTCATATTTTGGTTATAATTCGATTGAGTATGGTTTTGACAGTAAATATGGCAAGCTGTGGCAAATGTCGTAGAGAAACTGTGAGTACCGATTACTCAGCTTTACGAAACTTAATCAGACAAATACCATAATTGTATCTATACTTACCGTTAACAAAAGTTGTAATTATTTTGATCAACACCTAAGCCTATATTTAGAAAGGCGAGGCCTTCAAGATTCTAAATATAATGTTATAGGCCTACATGTATTAGGATTCATTTTATTAAATTATAGCATTGATAATCACACCGTTAAATACTTGTATAAAAACTGGACCTTTAAAAAATATACATAAAACAATAATGTTCTGCAATTAAAAAATAACGCTTAATAGCTTGGAAATAAAAATGAATGTAAACACAAATATTACTGTTGTCAAACAGTGGCTTAAAGATGATGTGTAAACCCAATTCCAGGATAAATACTTAACGAGTAATAAACGATTTTTATAAATTGACACTTTCTTTAAAACTGACGATTAATTTAACAAAATAATGTAAGGTATACGAATTGAAACCTTGCACTTTCCGAATATAGTGGTCTATGGGAAACTATAAGTTTACATAAAATTGAACTCGGGTACACCAATTTGGAGAATTTAATTAAATTAGAACGCAATCTGAAAATAGCGCAAGTTAAAATATTTCCCGGGAATAATGCAGGTGTAGATTAGAGGCTATAATGTGTTATATTACAAGGCCTACCTGTCAGTAATTAGCATGTATGCTAGCCACTGGCATTCCACAACGGTTTGAATTCTGCACACATTCTCCGCGCACTGCTGGGTGTCGCTTCCAATCAGCTTTTTAATACATCTCTCCCTAGGTGGTCCCAGAGAAATCTCGTATTGGGGAGAGTGGTTGAGACAAACATCAAAGAACGTTTCCATTGCCACACTTCAGCTTTTCAACCACTCGGTACAAAAATCTGTATATGAATTCCAGCCTCCAAAAGCCATTAGAGATATGTCTAAGGCCACTGAGCAGGATACAAGATATTGTCCCTCTTTCTGAGCGGTGAAAATTATGCTCAAATTTATATATTATTAAAGATTTCTGACGTAGGACTGGTATTTACATACACATCCATTTTATAGACAATATGACAATGTAAATATTAAGGCCTATTGACATCAAATTTACGCTAGTTTTTTCTATTATAAAGAAGCACACTATTCACTAAACCTCATCTTTATTATGCATTTAAGTATTTCCATGTTGTAAAGAAGTTAGCGTATACAGGAGCATGATGTAGGCCTACACAATGAGCTAAAACACGGCGCAAGATAGGTTACTATTGGCCCAGAGAGAAAACTAGTCCATCAACTATCATCAATTTACTCGTCTAGTGTGCACCTGTCGTTATTCAGAGGATGGGTTAAGGTACTGAATGTTCTAATTTGCTCGTCCCGTGTGCACCTGTCGTTATTCAGAGGATGGGTGACAGTACTGAATGTCCTAATTTACTCGTTTCGTGTATACCTGTCGTTATTCAGAGGATAGGTTACGGTACTGAATGTTCTAATTTGTTCGTCTCGTGTAGGCCTATGCCTGTCATTATTCAAAGGATGGGTTACACTGAGTACTGAATGTCCTAATTTACTCGTCTCGTTTATACTTGTCGTTATTCAGAGGATGCATGGGTTACGGTACTGAATGTTCTAAATTGCTCGTCTCGTGCAGGCCTATGCCTGTCGTTATTCAGAGGATGGGTTACGGTACTGAATGTTCTAAATTGTTCGTCTCGTGTAGGCCTATGCCTGTCATTATTCAGAGGATGGGTTACAGTACTGAATGTCCTAATTTACTCGTCTCGTTTATACCTGTCGTTATTCAGAGGATGCATGTGTTACGGTACTGAATGTTCTAATTTGCTCATCCCGTGTGCACCTGTCGTTATTCAGAGGATGGGTAACGGTACTGAATGTTCTAATTTGCTCGTCTCGTGTAGGCCTATGCCTGTCGTTATTTCAGGGGGTGGGTTACGGTATTGAATGTTCTCATTTGCTCGCCTCGTGTGTGTCTGTTGTTATTTCAGAGGGTGTGTTGCAGCACTGAATGTTCAAATTTACTCGTCTCATGGTGTACCTGTCGATTCAGATGGTGGGTCACTGCACTGAATCTTTTCATTTACTCGTCTCTTGTGCACCTGTCGTTATTCAGAGGGTTGGTTACAGTACTGAAGGACCGTTGTAGAATTGGTCCGTCACTCTAAAAACCGATATTTTAGTGTAAAAGATCGATGAATCAAACCGAACTAAAACAAAAAAAATACTGTCAGCGAAAGACTGACTTGCCCTAGTCCGAATCACTTAAAAAGAACGAATTCAGAAAAATAGGCTATGAATTATACAAGGACACATGTATACATATCTCAAACTCAGAAAGTATACATGGCGACGGAATTCTTCGTTGACTGTTGTGATCAAACGTTTTGGTAATATATCGTTGCCTTTAATTGGTCGAAATGCAAAGTTAACTTGACTGTTCCATCACGCTGTGATTTTCTTTGGCAATGGCATGTCTATAGGCCTATGCTATATTTTCATGTGGCGAACCAAATCTACAATTAGATCACTGAATGTCCTAATCTCTTGTGTGCCTGTCGTTATTCAGAGGGTTGGTCACTTTATGTTCTAATTTACTCGTATCGTGTGTGGAACCTAATCCTATTAAATAGGACGTCGACGTTTGATATTTACCATGTGAAACCAAGCGATGTTGCCACTAAAAACGCTACCAATGATTCTGAGCCCAAACTACGTTTCTCTCGTCCTAAGTAATCCGTATCCTATTTATCCATTGATAGTAAAACTATTTGGTCTTGTATAGATTATAGGATCTAACCCTAGATATCAGGACTGGTATCTATTATCAATAAACTTCATCCGACCCTCACTCAGAAGGTAGTTATTTTAGCAGGCCTTTGAAGAGCTCTAGAAGCCATGCCTCTGTTGATCCAGGGAGTGTTTCTTTGAGCCGATGATACTCCAGTGGCACCCATCACTCACCGCTAAATCACCTCTCAAAAGCCCGTAGATATAGGAGAGTCCGTTCAATGCTACGCTCAATTAAGCTAGAATTACCACATGAAAGCGCAGTGTTTACCAGCAATGACTTATCTGTTATTCTATACCGTTGCTAAGACAACTTTTAATTTTCTTTGACCCCTTGATTAGTGTAGACTGGTGGTAAAGTACCCTGTAGTTTATGACCTCCACTCTCAAACAACAAACAGTGTGTTTGTATTCACAGGGTTACTGTACCAGTTTAAAGGAGTCAGTATACCACCGAGCGTGCAGGGAAATCCTTAAATGTTTACATCAACTATATATATATAGTGTCTACTGGGGCTTTGAGAGAGCCGGTTTCAGTTGAAAGTCAGATGAATGATAGGGCCCGATCCTTTAAATTAAATATCAAGTGGGTGCTGTTATATAATTTAAAAAAATAATCGATTTTTTTTCTGTAATTTTTTATTATTAATTAGGCTATTCATCGGTAAAGGCGTGGCAGTCGAACTCGGGGTTAACAAAGCTACCTCCGCCATGACATCAAAGACAGAAGTACACCTCAAAAGGTGAACGAATAAGACGGAGTAATCGGTGTACACGAACACTCCAAATGATGAACAAATAGTTTCGAAACATCTAGTTAAAGCGATGTTCCTCTCTGCAATAAAATGCATACACGTAAAACGGGCATCATTTCTTGTGTTCAATTGTGCTCCCTTACGTTCTAATCGAGCTATATCCATTTTATAATTGAATCTTAAACATTGGGTATTGTTTAAACTACAGAAGAGCTAAACAAATATTGACTAATCAAATATCTTTATTGTCACAAGACCGATTGTTTATAGCAGGGCTTACCTTTGACAGTTCACACTTGCATGTGGTAACTCACTTTATACTCAGCGACAGTGTGCAACCATTCGTACACCAAAGAGCTATTCTTCCCCGAGTTTTAAACTGCAAATCTATACTCGTACTATGAAAACTTCACTGAGCCAAAACGTGTTGCTTTCAGCAATATTTACGAATCGGTTTAAATTCACAATGATGTAATGTTTTATTAACCCGTAACACACAATAGCGTTAGTCGCGTGTCATCATAAACAGGGTAGGCCGCGCCTAAAATGACAGCTGCCAGTGGTCCTAAGTATATATTTGTTACCTTCAGGTGATTTTATAAAACGTAGAAACGACAAGTTAATGCTATACTTAAAGGGAAACGTCACTTCCGTAATTTAAATTAAATAATTAACGGTTATATGCTTAATCAATTGCAAGTGAGCTACAGTTGTTTGTCTTTGAAAATATTCATTAAAAGTAATAAGTTTAGGTCTAAAATGGTTGGTCTTTCCCTTAAAGTTTCCTATATATACACAGATAGGAGGAAATGGGATTTGAAAACTTGTTTCATCAGATCAATTGGACCGGCCAAGTTTGACCAAAACTATGCCCCTCTACTGCGGTTAATATATATTAGGTATCATTAGGTACCACACTAAATGTAAAGCGAGAAATAGCAAAAAATCCATTGAAAAAAAGACACGTGAGTGAAATAAACTTATGAAATACAGCTTTACACCTCAAACAAACAATTTTTAAAAAAATCAACAAAAAAAAGACTTTTTAAAACTGCTCTGGTGAATCGAGAGCCCAGACAGGCTTCACATCATTTCATTTGTATTTTATCTTTAATACATTCTTTGAATATCTAAGGTATTCATGAACTTATGTATGACACCTGTGAGTATGATTAGCATCGAGGGATAATGAGCCAGGTAATTACAGGTATGTTTAAGTCATTTGTTACCTGGATCAATGCATCAGAATATAAAGATTATATGATAATTACCTACAATAAAACCCCATTTGCTGCTTGCATGTATACTCCAACTAACAAGGTACAATGTATGTATCTAAGAAGTATTACATCTACATTATGATTGAACTGTTCAATTTCCATTTGATGTGTTGACATGGCCCACCAGCATAGTCTTAGTTAGAGACGCAATTACCTGTCATTCGAGACAGGTAGATTTCTAAAAAGGGCTTTCGCAGATTACTGGAGTTCATTTCACAAAGTGAAAAACGTTAAACGTAAATATCATGACAACGAATGCTGAAGACATAGAGTTGCCGTGACAACATAACCTAATTTAGTAAATTCGCTTTGTGAAATGTTACCCTGAAGGGGTGTGGTCCTATAAATCTAGTTGCAAATGTGCTATTTGCAGACATTCTTAGTACTACATATTTATATTTTATATATTTAGATGTCCTTGTCTCTTTAATTTATACAGGACTGTGTGATTTATCCTTACATCTTTACAAAATCCTTACAAAAAAAACGATTATGTATATATATGATTATATTTTTATTATTATATTTTCACTCTAGTCTTATTTTCTTGTATGTATTACTTGTTTTTGTCTTCGTTTCTCACGTCAGCAAAATAGCTCGCATAGAGCCAATGTTTCAATGTTTGTAATTTATGACAATCGACTTTAAATACAAATAATTATAATAATAATAACTTTATTTAACAAGAAAAAATTACAGTCAAATTTGTTATAATTTGCCCTTTCCTGTAGTCCTCAAAAAGGTAGAAATTCCGAATTTTAAAGAGGCACTAGTGCCCAAAATAAGCTTTTATCAATAAATTCAGATTGCTACGATTTTAAGTGGTATCAAAGTTTGTTCATAAATTAAAATAATGCCGCA
>JAVFBX010235122.1:0-10650 GCA_034783855.1 Mopalia kennerleyi | reverse complement strand
CGTTTGCTCGTTTCGTAAGTGTCCCGTCAGTAAGAACATGTGCGTATATATTAACGTTTGCTCGTTTCGTAAGTGTCCCGTCAGTAAGAACATGTGCGTATATATTAACGTTTGCTCGTTTCGTAAGTGTCACATCAGTAAGGAAATGTGTGTATATATTAACGTTTGGTAAGTGTCACATCAGTAAGGAAATGTGTGTTTATATTAACGTTTGGTCGTTTCGTAAGTGTCACATCAGTAAGGAAATGTGTGTATACATTAACGTTTGCTCGTTCGTAAGTGTCACGCCATTAGGGAAATGTGTGTATATGTTACCGTTTGCTCGTTTCGTAAGTGTCCCGCCTGTAAAAAAAATGTGTGCATATGTTACCGTTAATTGCTCGTTTCTTAAGTGTCAGTGTCACGCCAGTAAGGAAGTACGTGTATGTATTAAGGTTTGCTCTTTTCGTAATGTCACGCCAGTAAGGAAATGTGTTATATATATATATTGACGTTTGCTCGTTTCGTAAGTGCCGCGCCAGTAAAGCAATGTGTATATGTCAAGACAATTTGGTGCTCGTTTCATGAGTGTTACGTCAGGAGGGAAATGTGTATTTACATTTCCTCGTTAATGTTACACCAGTAGGGAATTCGTTTGTTCGTTCCGTAACGCTATAGTAATAGATCAAAACTGAAACTGGAGGTTTTGGAAACTGACTGAAACTATATCGTAACTTCATGCCATTCTTTGAAACTTGATGCAACTGCTGTGTTCGTAAGAATCCCGTCAGGAGAGAAATGTATCTAAACGTTAAAGTTTGCTAATTCTGCATATGTCACACCAGTAGAAAAATGTGCAAATCTGTAAACGTTTGCTCGTTCCGTTATAGTGTCACGCCAGTAGGGAAATGTGTTTAACGTTTGCTCGTTATGCAAGTGTCCAGCCAGTAGGGAAATGTGTATAACGTTTGCTCGTCCCACAATTGTCACGCCAGTAGGGAAGTGTGTTTAACATTTGCTCGTTCCGCAATTGTCACGCTAGTATGGTTATGTGTAGGCCTATAACTTTTTCTAATTCCACAAGTGTCACGCTAGTAGGTTTATGTGTTTCAAAAACGTTTGCTTGTTCTGCAAGTTTCAAGCAGTAGAGAAATGTATATAACGATTTCTCAATTCGTAAGTATCAGGCCAATAGGAAAACGTGTATATACGTTAACTTTTGTTCATTCCATAGGAATCACGCCAGTATATAGGAAAGCGTGTATATACATTCACAATTGTTCATTTTGTAAGAATCATGCCAGTAGGGAAATAAGTTTAACGTTTGCTCTTTCCGCATATACCACGTCAGTAGAGAAATTTGCATATGCGTTAACGCTTGTTCATTCCATAAACCACGCCAGTAGGGAAATGTGTAGATAGTGGATACGTTAACGTCTGTTCATTTTGTAAGTACCACGCCAGTAGAGAAATAGATCATGTTTATTATTCACAATGATTTCTAAAACAGTGGGAACAAATAAGAATAAATTTACATACATAATTGTTATGATATAATACGTTTATATTAAATTTTGTGTATAAATAATGAAGAAAAATATAGAGACATGGCGGGAATAAAACCCTATTGGGCTTGTTGTATCCCCCAACTTAAATTTTCGATTTGTATCTTAGGCAAAGATATAGAAAAAAAAAGTTCGCTCATTCTGCAAGTGTTTCGCAAGTTGGGAGATGTGCATGACACTTGCTTGCTCCGCAAATGTCGCGCCAGTAGGGAAATATGTGTATATCTTCACGTTTGTTGGTTAGCTGGGATTAGAATATTAATTTTTATACATTCTTATTTATTGTGGTTTTTCATCATGGCCCTAATCAGTGTAATGCATGCTACACTAAACATAAAACAAAATTCCGCTGTAAAACAGTGATATTTACAAACTCATACAAAATATATGACACAAATAAAAAGTCTAATAAAACAAAAATGAATAATAGATAAGTTAAAATTGTAGAATTGTCTATTTGTACCTGGTTGTCTGTACTATGTGTATGTGCATGAAAATAGCAGCTTATTATTCCCCTCCCCACTATGAAGTGGGAAGGGGATATGGGATTGGGTGCTGTCCGTCCATCTGTCTGTCCCACTTTCGTTTCAGGAGCAGTACTTGAAAACCGGTAAATATTCCTCCGTTTTGTTGTATATCCCGGCTATTGGTAATTCTAGAACCCTCTTTCAATTCTGTTTGCTATAGAATTTCTACCCACTCGGCAATATAATAACTGAGAGGTATCTAGATCCGGGTTGGTCAGATTGCAGGTTCTAAACAACTGTTCTTATTCAGTTCAAGCAAGAATTAGCTCGTAGTTAAGAAATAACAAATATGCAACTGGGCCTATATGTATTTGAAGCGTAGCATTTAAGTCCAAACTGTTCGGATGAAATTGGGTCCGGTGCACCTTAAAGTAAGATTTAAAAATATATACCCAGAAAAGTCCTCCAACATAGCTTGGGGGTGTTCTGTATAGCGGACAATGTGTTCAGTTAAAATACTATGCAGCTTTCCAGATGAAAATCTTCATTTAATGTCAGTTGTGCAATATAATAAACATTGGCCATATTACCCATGACAAACAACAGAAAAATAAAGATCAAAAGATTGAAATACAGATGCGTTTATGTGCTCTTTAAGTTAAAAGGCACCCCGAAGCCGACTGTTTTTATATTTTGTCTCGTAGATTCTACACCCTTACTCGTGAGCTTGGGGGCCGAACTAAATGCCCTACATTCCCTGCCAAAAGTTTTCCTGTTACAACATAATCAAATTGAACGTATAGTAAATAAAGTGCCCAAACTTTCTAAAAATAAAAAAACATGATGAGTGCGTATATATATATATGCTACGTTTTATAACAATTAATATAAAGAGCTACTAATGTGTGTAGGGCCTACAGCTATTGTTTTGATGTCAGAGGGGCCTCCAGCCTTTTCGAAGTCTCACACTCTCGCAATTCTGTCACTCACCAGGAGATTTGGCTACCTCTTGTCTACCTATTCTGCACAGGTTTTATAATTTTAATTAAATATATTTATGATCTCAGGGTCCGGGTTCGAATGCCGAATACGGCGTGAAATGTTATTCTTTACACATATATAAGATGTACTGGCCCTGCGTTTTATCCCGGGGTCGTACTGTGAACCGTTCTCTGTTCTCCAAATACTTTAACCACCGTCGCTAGAATCTTAGTGTATGTCATCGCATTG
Organism: Mopalia kennerleyi; assembly: GCA_034783855.1. Classification (NCBI taxonomy): domain Eukaryota; kingdom Metazoa; phylum Mollusca; class Polyplacophora; order Chitonida; family Mopaliidae; genus Mopalia; species Mopalia kennerleyi. The sequence goes on along the minus strand of JAVFBX010235122.1, from coordinate 7,409 downwards.
AATGGACTGGGTGCATGTGAACGACGACGGTAAATCGCTGGTGATTAATCTGTATCCTAGTAAATTTGGTACATTCGGGATACACGGCATTAGATCTATGGTATACTGGTAACAACAACAATTTTGGTTCTAATGTATTTCTCAAATGTAAATGTGACCTGACTTGACCTGATATTTATTTGTGTATTACGGTTGTACAGTATACAATGTGCTCTCCATTACGAACTGCCAATCGAAATGCACGTCTCTGTCCATAGCCAGCTAACTCCTCCTTTTGATTGGTAAACCTGTTGTGCCCAACCGAAACGGGACCCGCCTATGGTTTCCAGACTTTAGCATCCCTTGCCATTTTCTCTCGCACCGTTTTCCTGAGTTTGAACGCCAAGGGATTCAGATCTTTGTATGTCCCCGTATCCGCGTCATAGTAAGGCATTATTACCCTGGACGATAGAGACCCGCTATATGGACTGGGATAATGAATCTTGTGGTCACCATTGTTTGACTCTCTGTTACGAGGGGGCGTGTGGGTCTGGGTATACTCCTCAATATCTTCCAGAACAATGACGTCGGGATCTTTAGCAGAGACACTGGCGATACGTCGTTTTTGAACACGCCCACGTCTAAATTTCCTCGGGAAACTGAACACTGCTCTTCGTGGCGTTTTCCACGTTCCGTATGACGATGGATTGTTTCTTTCGAAGGAATCGGTTTTATGAGAGCCGCCATCGAATCCTGGTTCAGTATCATACGCATTCTTCTCTTTTGTACGTGGACTATTCCATGTGTTGTAGAGATAAGTGTCTGGTTGTGTTTGATGCTGGTCGAACAGTGGTGAAGGCTCGTAATCAACCGGATATTCTGGTTTTATACCGTTGGGATGTTTGTAGCGAATCAATTCTCTAAAGTACAGATGGTCCGGAGTAAAGTCTTTGTTCCTATCCACTTTGTTGTCCCTGGGAGAGTAACCCTCAATCAGATGGTCGTTCGGTATCCCCCTTTTAACCATGCCGTTACCTACAACGTGTCCGTTTTCGACACTGCCGTTGAACGGCTTTTTGTGCGTAAACTCGTCGCCAGACTCGGGAAGCCTGAAGCCAATTTGGTTGTCTTTTGTTGAAACTGGAACCCGTTCTGCTCTACGCTGGTTGGCTGGATCACCTAAGTTATCTTCTTGTGTATGTTGTTGTCCAGAAACCCCTTTGTCAGACCCAGAACCAAGACAAGATCCGCAGCACCAAGGTGATGATTTTTCTGAATCGTCTGCTGTTTTCTGGAATCTGTCAATTTGAGCCGCTTTCATGAAAGCGGGTTTTTCTTCTGTTCCTGATTCGGGATTATCTCTCATGTGGTTTCCGCCTCGGCCATACTTTCTCGCCAGAGATCTTGTCAAACCAGGATTGGTAAAAAGAGCCTCGTTTTCTTCACACATTTTTGAAAGAAGCCAGTAATGCCTCGAGTTGTAATTTTTCTGAACGGCTCGCGACAGACGCGAGTCCATAGTGCCGGGAACGCTCCCGTGGAAAAACGAATTTTCGTATTACCTTGAGCGACAAAGACCCACAATAATGTACAATAGGATAAGTAGTATCAAAATGCCCAAAACGATAATGTTGATATACCACACAACACGCAAATATGTAGAAGTTGTGAAGTAGCATTCATAGGTAATTCCGTTGGCCCTGTTGTAAAGGCAAGTAAAGCTGTCTTGGAATATGACAAAATTTGGAGCAAATAAACCGATATTCCCTGCAAACCAGGCAATGCAAATTATCAACATAACAATCCACTTAGTGAGGTGCTGTACGAACAGATGTTGAGCTTTACTTGAGAGCAGGTAGCCTAAATATTCCAGGTAATTGTCTAACTCTCTATTCACAGACGCCTCATCCTCTTCAGATCTTGTCTGGTCATACCTTTTGTAGGCTGCCGTGAGACTATTGGCTTGTAGAATCAGAGCTTTTGTGTGGGACCTCAGCTCGTTGCCCACACACCACGACCAGACCAACAAGGGTATAGCAAGACAAACGCATTCAACGACAAGGAGAATTGGGAAGATCTTGTGGCGAACTAAGTCTGCTCCTTCGACCCACAGATCGTAAGTTACTTTGGTGGCGTTAGGTGGCGGAGTGGAGTAGACTGTGTGGTTATATATAGTATAGTTCAGAATAGTTTCCAGACTGGCGGGTTTCGGGTGCTGCCAGCAGTGCTGGTTTACATCAGAAATAGGATAGATGTCCCGTCCGCTGTTAAACGTACAGCTCACTCTGTCAACTGAAACAATGGAAAATACAGCTAATTCGTACTGTTGGCATTGCCAAGAAATATGCCCTAACTCACCTCAAATTCATCCATAAAATTACTATTTTGTAAGCTGTTTAAAAGAAATGCAATTTGTGTCTGAGAGGCAGAAGATAATTCTTTTTGCAAAATACATAGACACTTATGCAATACATATAGGTACACGCTTAAATGGGGTAACTTTGCTTCCGTATATTTATCTGTATTTGTCATGGCTTTTGCTATAGAAAACTAATCAATATGTAAATTTGTTGATGATATATATAGATAATATATAGATTTGATATTAAGCCCCCTAAATGATACCTTGCACTAGAGATGCTGTAAGGGAAGAGTAAATTGTATCAAACAAAGCTAGACAACAATCGTCTTATACGAATACAATCAGTGTAAAAATAGAGCGAACCATCTGATATTTGTTAGGCGAAAAATGAACAGCAAATCCTCTCCATGATTTTATGTACAATTTTTACTTTTTATGGTACTGTTATTATATTTCTTAAAGCAATCACACTGGCACAGGGATGTAGATTAATTAAAATCGATGATTCATCTTATGTTCTAGATAAACTCCCAGAGACAAGTTTCTTAAAAACCTTAATCAAGAGTTGTGTTATGGGTAACCAATAGACATCTCTGGAGAAGATAATGACCATTAATATGGTGTATAAAAAAAACTATAGCTAACAATATATTCGGCATGGGTTATGAATACATCAGTCTACAAATAAGTATATCAAAGATTAAACAATGAATATGTATATAAAGAAAATGAGTGTTACAACCTGTCTGATGCAGTGGGAAGTTTCTGCTTAACCAGTAGGTCCTTTAGATTTTTGTTTCTCTTGTATGCTATAATGGGTCTTGGGAGAGAGAAATTTTAGGTACAAGATATCTTGACATTGTTGTTGGTGTTGTGTTTCTAAGGTTGGTCAAAATACTTTTGTCCATTTACAAAGTTACCTCGTGGTTTTCATCATCTTAATCAGAATTGTGCTCAGTGTGACAAGCTAAAGGAAACATGCTTGTTTAAGTTTTCTTCCATAATCGAGCTTGTCGGTTGATATTAAACGCTTTGTCTGCTATAGGCCCTACGATATGCTTATACAAGTGTGGTTTTGCTTTTGAAATGTAAAATAAACCAATATTATTCAGATTGAGGAATAGCAACGCATCATTTTCTATGGACGAGACTTACCTGCGTAAACCAGTATGATTCCGATAATGGCTATCAGAAAGATCACAGGTATGACCGCGTACTTGATGACTTTGTCAGGCCAAAAATCAACGGTAGCTTCGGCATTTTCACCATTTCTGCTAAAAACGGACCCCATTTTGACGTATCCTTGTCAGACAATGTCTATTCTTTGACATTGGCCGAATAAAATAACGGTTTCCGATGCAGACCATATACCCAGGTTTTTCAGTGAAAATTTTATCCAAGCGACATTTTCTTCCTTTCTGTGAATGTGGATTTGTTTCATCGAGTTCTTTAAATGCTTCTTAAATTTTAATTATAACGCTTGTGACAGTCCAGTTTCATTCGGTATTATGCTTATCCAGTCACGTTTAACCAAAACCTCGCCATCTTTAAACATTTACAAGTCAACTTTCAACTGGAGAAGGTTCAGTCGATCTGGATTTTATTACCCATACGTTTATCACCTCTCAAGTTAAATCATATAAACTCCTTCTGTCTACTTTTCTTTTTGGCGTTATAGGAAGGTCCTGTTTCAAAGCAAGAATCGTGGAGTAATGATGTTTATAGTAAATGTGCCTAATAGATGTGTCCCCGGCAGCGATTTATCTCGTTCTCTAGTCTCGATGTCCGGGAAAAGTAGGCTGTCCATTCGCTTTGCCGTCAACCCGCAACAGCTCCAACTCCTCTTTAACAAAACTTGACCACCTTATAAACGTGCCGACTGACATAAAGACTGTTCGGCGTCACTGGAAACTTTTCAGTCACATTATCAAAACGGTCACCTCCCTGGAGATATGTAAACACCCAAAAACAAAACCTTCTCGTTTTGACAGACCAGGTATTGCTCGGAAGTTAAATGCTGGGCCGTAAACACGATGTTAGACACCCAAAGCACTTAAGATTCCACGGGCGAATAGCATAGGTACACAGATAAGAGACACACTTGGTGACTACTTAGTGCCAATTAGAGATAAATAGTTCTGCACATTTAAAGAAACTGTGACTTGAGATTGTCTATGAGAGTGTGTATTTGGGACCCACTTACAAAACTTGATGAACCGGTCCAATTTACAAACAAGACAACAAATACTTAAATGTTGGTGCGTTGGTGGCATCAATTTCCTTAAAAAAAAATATTTATTTATTTCTAAAAGCTTTCAACTTTAAATATTGGCTATGTGTTCGATATCATCACTTCACGATTCACCTATTAAGTTAACTATAGTAAACGCTCCCCTGGGTTCATTATTTTGAGCATATATTCACTTGCAATAGTTGCAGTTTCTGCAATAGCAGTGAATAAATTAATCAATTAAACACAACATGCATGTAGTTCAATTACTCCTGGATTAGCAAGTGAAAAACTAAATAAAAAAACTTTGACAACACATTGACTAAGACTAGTAAACGCCCTCTTGGGTGCATTACTTCGAGTATATATTCACTTGCAATAGTTCCACTATGTGTAGAAGCAGTTAATTAAGTAATCAATAAATCAATCACAACTGCATGTAGTAAAATTATTCATGGATTACCACTAAATATAATAAATCATAAATATTGACAACACAGACAGTAAAATACTAAAGTAAATTGGGCGTCTACATCAAGCATAAGTAAAATTTAGAGGTAGTACACCAATTAATGGTTATTTAATTTGGTGGGATTTAGCTAAACATATATCCTCCGATCACCGGTTTTCGAGCACTTAAGAAAGTCACGTGACTGTTTTGAACGTATCATAATTAGCCTTCAGACAAGTCTCTAGAGGTGCTGCTTTCTCCAAGGTATTGGCTAGATACTCATTTTTACTTCATTTTGTATCGAAAAATTACGGGAAAAAAAGTGAAAAAATTAATTGTTCGAAAACCGGGGCTGTTCGGAAACCGGTGATCGGACGATATAATAATTAGCGTAACACAGCACACGTTGTCAAAATAGAAACTAAAATGTCATTGGTTACATGTCTAAACACAATCCTAGTAGTCAATAAGTCGCCATGGTGTGACAATGGATCGATAATACAAATCAGTCTTTACTTACTTAGAGAAAGTCAAATTGATTTCATTGATAAACTTTGACCTTTTTGTTCGCAATCCGATGGCTAAGTGTTGCAAGTTTATAAAGCGTATGTTTGTAACTGAAGCAAACACAGATAAGTTGTGTTTCAAAATCAAAGAGTTTTTTATGTGAAGTGACAATAAGTTGGACAAAAGTGACAGTTTTACATCAATCGTTTCAAAAAGAATGTCCGTTTACGTCGGTGTCGCCGACAGGACACGGTTCAATCGATGCAAAAAAAAAACTGTTCAACTAGTTCCCTGTTCTGTCGAGCCACTTAAACAGCTAGTTACGACAGACTGAAGCACCGTATGGGTTTCAACTCGACATATCTGTTGTTATTCTTTTTTATATACATATTAAAAAATATATACTAGTATATAAAACAGGAAGATCTTACTTAAATTATACCTTTTGGTTTGAATGGTTAATCTGATCTATAGAAAAGGATTTTATGCAACAGGTATTGTGTCTTATAATATAAAATTATCGGGAGCTCTGGATAAGTCAGTCATACGAGTTGCAGGTGAATAAATGCTCGTTGATCTCTGGTTAATATTGGTTTTGGGTATTTTAATAAACAAACCCTCCGTGAGTTCCAGTGTGGTTGCTTTCGCGCTATAGGGGGTTGGTGTGTTGCTAATTGATCTTATGATATGGGAAGTCTCTTATGTTGTTCAGTCAGAGCTGATTTTGAGTGTAAAAGTTTTCTGTTCTTTTATTTTGGAAGGTATGTGGCGGCGTGTTTTTTTTCGTCGTAACTCTGGTCACAGATAAATTTTATTTTGTAGATAACTGCTTTGGATTGATTTTGGTTGAAGGATAAGATTTTCTTTCTTGAGGTTTGGAGTATGGTTTTCAGGTTTCTGTTCGTGGAGAAAGGTGTATTAATTCGAGGGCTTGGTTTAAGTAGTCTAATCAAGATTTGGTGAGCGGCCTATAGATGCAGGCCTATGGGCTAATGACACGGATATTTGTACCTTCTTAGTTTTCTTATTATCGTTGGGCTGTAGGGCTGTCCTAAATGATCTTTTAGTAACGACTTGAGATGGGTACCCATTCAATTTTGTATAGACCTATAAGTAGTGAAAAAAATCCTATCTAAATGGTCCGATCAGATAGTTTTGGCTCTCAAGGATAGGTTTTTTATTTATTGTAATGGTCTTAGCTCGGGATGTACCGCCCACGGGATCGATTCCCCCTCTCGTCCATCACGTAGGCATGTATGAGCGATCCATGCACACCATGTGACTCCGGCATTCACGGAGGTGTTTTTGCCGAGGATTTGTCTCGGTTTTCATCCTTATTTAAGCAAGGAACAGTTTTAAGGGAACAATCCATTGCAGCAGCTTCAGCGAATTTAACTATATTATTTATTGCAGCTTACAAATACAGTTGGAGTTAACTGCAGTTCTGTTAATTTCGTAAACGTTATGGCCATTTTTATGTTTAAACATAAATATGTTTATGAACCACAAAAATCAATATTTAATCCACGAACACCCTCATTCAACTGATTGCGATTCGTTGCAAGAGTTGTTGAAACTCCTTTACCATACAAAGCTGATCATTTATATTTGATTTGATTTGATTTATTCACCCCCCAATACATTTAAAAAATTAACGTTTACAGAATAGAGTGTTTTGACGTCATTTGTATAGGTGGGAATAAAGTCTACTCAAAATAAATAACATGCTATTGTTTGTAAAACATTTAGCAATAAATGGAGATTTAATAATACAATCTCTTACGGAGGAAAGCATCAGCCCACCATGGAAGAAAAGACGGAAGAACAAGACGAATAGGGAAAGGACCTTCTGGGGGGGGGGGGGGGGGGGGGGGGGGGGG